>BDSI01000044.1:0-125021 GCA_003117195.1 Eudorina sp. 2006-703-Eu-15
CCCGCGGCGGAGGGCAGGTGTGTTATTAAGGCAGGCAGGACAGGAGTGCGTGACATGCGCGGAGGCAGGGTGTGTGTGGGGGGGGGGGCGATTGGAGGTCGGGTGGGGGAGGATTCAGGGCGAAGGGATTTTCGAGGGGGGGGGCGTGCACTTGCGCCGGCCAGCTCCAGGAGGGGTTGCGCTGGCCAGCAGCTGTCAGCCGACCGCCGTGTTGCTTCCGTGACCACGTATCTCTCCCACCCCGCCCACCCTACACCAATCCGTACACCCACCCCCTATCTGCCGCACCTCTAGCGGTCAACACCTAGGGGCCATCACCTCGGGTCACTTGCCCACCTCTGCTCGTGTCGCCTCGCCACCGTCCCCTCCCCGCTCCCCACCCCACCCCACCCCACCCCACCCCACCCCGTCCCCTCCCACCTCCCCACCCCCCCCCCACCCACCCCACCCACCCCACCCACCCGCTCCAGGTACATCACGGTGTGTCGGTCCATCTACTACGCGGAGATGATCGGCCTCATCAAGAAGGCCTTCCGGACTCCGGGCTCAAGACCCCCATCGCGGTGGCGCCCAAGTGGCTGCTGTGGCTGGTGGGCCCCGCGGCCGGTCTGTCCCGGGACCTGGTCAGGTGGGCGGGGGAGCAGTGTGTGTTTGTTTGGTGAGGAACCGCCCGTGTGTTATTCGGCGGCAGGGGCCGGAGTGCCGTGCTGTGCAAGGTGTGTCCTTGTGTGTGTGTGTATGTATCAGAAACATGTGTGGTGTGGTGTGGGTGTTAATAACTGTGTGTCTCCGGTGGGTGGGTGGGTGGGTGGGTGGGTGGGTGGGTGGGTGGGTGGGTGGGTGGGTGGGTGGGTGGGTGGGTGGGTGGGTGGGTGGGTGGGTGGGTGGGTGGGTGGGTGGGTGGGTGGGTGGGTGGGTGGGTGGGTGGGTGGGTGGGTGGTGGGTGGGCGATGGTGCATAGATGGGGATCTTCAGATAGGCGGCATGGTCAGGAGGATGCCACTCATGTCAGCGGGACGGCACACCGGACGTGCTGCGGGCGTGTGGCCGCTCAGCAGCCCTGCCGCTACTAATGCTGCTGCTGCTGCCACTGCTGCTGGCGATGGGCATCCGACCGCGGCCTCGCTTCATCGCACCTCAGAGTCCTCGAGGGTCCGGTCCGGCCGCCATCCCCAATCCCATCCGCCAGAAATACATACGGGCTGCCCTTCTCGCCCACGGTTATTCCCGGTTGCTCCCGCCTCACCATCTGCCCAAGAAGTCTCATCACAATCAAACACACCCATGCTTGAGGGACCGCCCGCAGCCACCACCAACCCCTCGCATCACCCCCTCTGCCCGTCCTCAGCAACGCGGTGGGCATGTGCCCCCAGTTCGACAGCTCCAAGATCCAGAGCGAGCTCGGGTTCCGGTTCCACCCACTGGAGGCGGCGCTCAAGGACGCGGTGGAGGGGATGCTGAGCTTGGGGATCGTGAAGCCGTTTTGAGGGAGGGGGCTCGGGGAAGGTACGACATCGACCAGTCCAGGCGTCTCGGGGCCCGGGGATTGATGGGTGGGTGGGTGGGTGTATCTATTCGTCATCGGATGAAACGATGACGGTCATCTCCATGATGGCATGTCCTTACGTACATACCCTAGTTAACCTATGCGCAGGAGGTGGTTTGAAGGAGTGATGGAGCTGCAGCGCATCCGGGCCTTCCCCAAGGGGCGCGAACTGCAGCAGCGGCGGCAGTGTATCCCAATCGCCAGTGTATCCCAAAGTCCCAGCAGGGCCACTGAGGGGGCCTGTAGGTGATTCGGCTGTACACTTATTTTGCACAGCCAACGTACATATTCAGTGTGTTTAGGTAAGAGACCCGCCCGTGACCATATTCTGTGTGTGGGAACTGACGTGCCGCGCCGTGCGACAGGTCCGCAGTGGCGGGTGCTTACAACACGGCCGCCCTGGTCAGTGGTGGGGTGCGTGCTGGACGCGCGGTGCCGAGTGAGACGTCACGTTACCCAATCGTGGCAGTCGTGACTGCAAAACAACTTTAAGCCTGTAGACTTTGACTGATGGGGTCATGCGCTCGTGCTGATGGACTCCAGGGCAGGCAATGGAGAGGAACCGTCCGCGTGTCGGGCATCTGAGGGGGCTGTGTTGCAAGTCTGGGGTTAATAAGGAAAGGAAATTATCAGACCCAGACACATCGCAGGTCCGGGGTGGTGTGCCCGCGCCGTTGCTTAGGTCTTGACCTGTGTGAGACGGCTGGCTCTATGCGCTCCGTTGAGTCCGCTGCAACGCGACACCGCCGCCACCGCGTTCGGGCGTCCAGTCGTACGCGCGGCGGGACAGGGATGACCGGGATGCACACTCTCTAGGTATTCGACAGTGACCGACCTCGCCGGGCCGCACCCCAGACAGCGGAATTCGGGAGCAAGCGCCAGTGATTTCCAGTGCCTTCCTGCCGTACAGCAACACCCATCACGCGACATCTGCATTACGAGGCACCTCCGCAGGGAGACGACGAGTGCATGTACGGCAACCAAGAGTGCATGTACGGCAACGTTCGCAGCCTGCATGACACGCTAGCGGTCGCCCTCACATCGACCTGTTGGCGCGTGGGATCTCAGTGCAGAGATCACACGCTGCCGCGTCGGTCCCCCCTTACCCCCCGCCCCCCCTCAGGTTTATTTCTTTTTTTTTGGGCGGGGCCCCAGCGCGAAGCGCGTTCGGGGGGCCCCGCCCCCTAGGATTGCCCCTGTCCGTGTGTGCGTGCGCCGTGCGTGGGTAACGGCAAAACGTCCATTATCCGCTAAACTAATTCACAATGTTTGTCATATTAATTGTCCTCTATTGCAGGGTATTCTTGGTTCGGCTGAAAAAAATTCTTTGCGCACAAACGGTCAAAGTAAAGCTCCGCGGTCTCCATGGACCCGAGTCAACATCCACCCAACGCCTCTCGCGCTCATGTTTGTTGCAACAGGTGCCGCGTGATGAATACTTGGATTAGGAATGGGGGGCGCGTGCTAAATTGAACTTCGATAGTGTTCTGATGTTTGAACATCAAGATACCACCAACATCAAGATTTGTCTTTCTGTCTTGCCAGATGAATACAAATCAACAATATGTATTGAACCAAAGTTTCAAGATGCAAAGGGATAGCGTACCGAGTGCCAACGAGTTCTCCAGTTCCGATGGCCCAAAGTCCGGGTCTCACCGCGGCTTTTTCGCACCCTGTTTTTGCCTTACATTTGCTATGTAACTATTGATAGCAAACTTTAGAGGTTCACGTCTGCTGCGGGCGTGCAACTGAAGGGTTGCATGCCTGCCGACGGACCAAACAACTACAGTTTCACGGCAAAACAAGGACGCTTCAAGCTTGCTTTGTGATCATCTGCTTGACAGACGGATGTGGTAGTGCACTATGGCACTATCGTTACCATAGTGCCGATACGATGACCGCCGTCGCCGGCGGCGCGTACTGCAGGATGGTTTCGGGGCTGCCGACGTGTTTGGGCTTGGTGAATCTATGCACGCCGATCCCCCTTCAACATCAACGACACCCCAATGGCAACCTTTCACTCTCTCACACTGTTGCGCGGTAATAGAGTTTTCTTTCTAAAGCAAGCGGCCTGTACGGATTATAGGGGCCCCGCCCTTTTCCGGCTTCGAGGAAGCCGACCCCTACTTGTCAATTTATACCCTCCCCATAGCTCTGAGCACACAAGTACCGCAACCCACCGCCATTGAGACCCTTCTCTCGGACCACTTCACTAGATGCATAACTTCGCCCCGGGGACCACCGTCACAGGGTGCATCCATTCGCGCCCCCTTCGCGGGGCTACCCTAGCACCTCCTGACCTGCGGGACCCCAACCCGTCCAGCGTCCCCGCCTCCCTGCCACCGCCTCACTAGCCTCGCCACTCTCCCCAACGTTCCCTCAGCATAACGCCAGCTCCGCCGACGCAAACTTGGCCCCACAGAAGCGCGCCGGGGCACCTGGGCCGTGGCCGCTGCTGCCCGGGGCAGCACGGCCGCGGAGCATGACGATGGCCCGCCGTACACCCCGCGGTACGGCAGGCACCACGTGCTCCAAGAGCTGCCAGGACCCGGGAAGCAGGTGCTCACACTCCCTGTAGACCAGGTGGCGGCTGGGCCGCATCACGAAGGACGGCAGGGAGGGGATGGCGTCGCCCGCGCCCGCCCCCGCTGAGGCCCCCCGCCGGATTCGCCGCCGCTGCCGCCGCCGCGGCCAGGGCCTTCATCGAGCAGCAGTGCGACCGCGTACTCGGCCTCACAGTCCGACCTGCGGGGTGAGAGGCGTACAGGGGAAAGGAGGTCTGCGCTGTGCACCGCGGGGGGCCTCGTTTGCTTTCGAGTAATGACAGGACAGAGACTGGGCAGTGCATAGGTATTGCGAAGGACCTGCCCCTGCCCCTGCCCCTGCCCCTGCCCCCGCTCGACCCCGGAGGCCACAGGCGCCCTCCGTTGCCTCCGTTCGCCGCCCCACCTGGCGCCCACGTGCACGCTCAGCCGCAGCCCCAGCTCCGCATCCAGCAGGTGGGCCGCCTGGGCCGCGGTCAGGCCACGCCGCTGGAGCTCCCAGTCCAGGTCCACAACCTTATGTAGAGGGGGAGGGAGGAAGGGAGGAGGGAGTATGAGGGTTGAGGAGAGGGACGGATGCACTCTAAGAGGCCTGGGGGAGTCAAATGGCCCTTCAGGAAAGCATGCCCGCGCCCTTCCCTGTCGCTGCGAGGAAGCCACTTTCAACAGACCGTGCAATCCACGCACGTGAGCCCCGCATAGGCCCCGCGCAGGTGTGGGAAGCCTCCGCTCCCTTCAGCTGCCGAGCGCGCACCTCAGCTGCCCCGCCGGCCGCCGCCGCGCAGCGCCGCTTCCCCCTCCTCTTCCCCCTGACCCACTGACCCCCGCCCACCTGCACCACCTCAGACCAGGTACCCATAGTCGCCAGGCACGCCTCTCTACTCCGCGGCTGCACCGCCCCTTGCAACCACCCATCCGCCGCGTTCCGCTCAGCGAGGGGCGGCTCCGCCCGCCGAACCTCCGCCGCTGCCTCCGCCACCGGCCCCGGCGTGCCTTCACCGTCGGCGGCTCCCCGCGCATCACGGACCGGCGCCGGTCCCCCCCGCCTCGCCACCAGGTCGATAAGGCCCTTGAGCGCCCGATGCATGTGCGGCACGAGGCGGCCGTTGCCGGGGTAAGGCAGCGGCGGCCCGGGGGGGTTGCTGCCGGGAGATCGGCGGCTCCGCCCGCTGCCGCGGCCTCGGCGGCCTCTCCAGGGGCGGTGGCCATGCCCTGCGGCACCGCCTCCCAGGCCACCTCCTTGCCGGCGGAGGTATTGAGAACCTAAGGGGGCGGAACCCAGACGCAGGGGAGGGTCGGGTGCCGGCCGGCGGGTGGGGACAGGGAGATGGGGTGACGGGGACAGGGTGTGAGGGTGATGTATTGGAATAAGGGAACCCAGAACCGGGTGTTGGGTGCTCATCCGTCGCCGCCGGCGCGTCGCCAGTGGGATGCGTCCCTGCCTGGCCTGATGCCGGCGTGACGAAGATATGCCGCAAATCACGGCCATCTAGAACAGCGTGACGGGCATTTCTGTGCGGTCAGATCCGCCGCTTGGGAGTCCCTTCGCCCATTCACAGCACGCTTTCGTCACTTCTGAATGTCTGTCGTTCTTTTCTCACCGAATGCAGTAGTATAATTAATGATGTTCCAGTGGACCCCGCAGTGGTTGGTCCCCTTCTCACCCAGGCTGTGCGCTGCCAGCGGCTCCAGGGGCGCCACCTGCCGGACCCCAGGCTCCCGAGCGGCGGCAGGACCGCCGTGTTTTCCTCGCGTCGAAATCCCTGCAGCAAAGCCAGCGACACCGGCAGCAGGTCTCCAGCCGAGAGCACCAGTGCCGGGGCAGGTAGGACATAGGGCGATGGGGGAGGCGGCACTACGACACCGCCAGATGGACCGAAATCGTAGCGCAACCTCGCTAGGATTCCAGGATGCAGAGCCGCGAGGTCGCCCTGCGGCTATGAGACAGCCTTGAGGCAAAGGCTTGTGCTACAGCGAAGGGACACGCACCGCATTGCGGAGGAAGTTGCGGCGGCAGAGGGCGAGGTGCAGGTGGGCTGGGCCCATGGCGGGGCCCTTCACCGCTAGCTCACGCAGCTGGGCCTGTGGTGCAGCCGCGGAGGTGAGGAGTGAGGCGGCGACTGGGGTCAGGCGTTACGCTGAGGTGTGGGGCCGTGCGTTGGACAGGGGCACGGGTGACTGGAGCGCTTGGACTGGCATGTCGCATGTGAGCGACAAACAGCGTGGGTTTTACTTCGGTTAGTGTACAGAACAGGCAGCCGTGGGTTGCCGTCAGCGTCTGGTGCTATGACAGTGGTCGATGTGTCTCAATAACAGCTGATAATTACTATGGAGGGGTCTCCAGAACTATTGCCCGGGCACTTACAAGCAGCGGAGGTGACATCCTGTACCGCCAGGCGTGCACGTCGCAAGCCGCATCGCGCCAGGCCCGACAAATCAAGGAGCCGGTTTGTGCAATTGTTTCTGTGTCTAAGAATAGCATCACTGCATGGATTGATTCGTCTGGGAGCTGCGCCAACGTGTTTTCAGCAACTTTATCGCTCGTATAGCCCGCACCACTTATATACATCATGATTGACAACAGCAACGTTAAACAAGTAGGGGTCGGCTTCCTCGAAGCCGGAAAAGGGCGGGGCCCCCTATAATCCGTACAGGCCGCTTGCTTCAGAAAGAAAACTCTATTACCGCGCAACAGTGTGAGAGAGTGAAAGGTTGCCATTGGGGGTGTCGTTGATGTTGAAGGGGGATCGGCGTGCATAGATTCACCAAGCCCAAACACGTCGGCAGCCCCGAAACCATCCTGCAGTACGCGCCGCCGGCGACGGCGGTCATCGTATCGGCACTATGGTAACGATAGTGCACTACCACATCCGTCTGTGAAGCAGATGATCACAAAGCAAGCTTGAAGCATCCTTGTTTTGCCGTGAAACTGTAGTTGTTTGGTCCGTCGGCAGGCATGCAACCCTTCAGTTGCACGCCCGCAGCAGACGTGAACCTCTAAAGTTTGCTATCAATAGTTACATAACAAATGTAAGGCAAAAACAGGGTGCGAAAAAGCCGCGGTGAGACCCGGACTTTGGGCCATCGGAACTGGAGAACTCGTTGGCACTCGGTACGCTATCCCTTTGCATCTTGAAACTTTGATTCAGTACATATTGTTGATTTGTATTTATCTGGCAAGACAGAAAGGCAAATCTTGATGTTGGTGGTAACCGTTTTAAGCTTATACGGAATTTTTGGATTTTTTGAGAAATTTAGTAGGTGGGCCCTATTGCATATGGGCAGCAATTTGCACACTGTTTTCCAGAGATCTTGTTTACCATTTTATTCTTTCATTATGGCAAAGTGCGGACGTCCACCAGGCCGGAAGGATTCCGCACCGCGCAAGCCGCGCGCCGAGATCGACGCTGGCTGGAGATCGACGCAGAGCGCAGCCAGCGTGAAGCCAATCGTATTCCATTACAAGGAAATGCTGGTCGTGCAGCCGGAGGACAGCTGAGGAGCTTGCGGCTTTGGATGAAGTTGACCGGCGGGTGCAGATGGAGCCGCAGGGCACCGAGGGCACGAACGCGCCCTCGGTCGGCGCCATCAACAACGTGGACGCCGCAAACGAGGCCGTTGAGTAAACTTAGCTTTGTCTCGCTTCTCGTTGTGAGGTCAAGGGAGGTCGCGCGACCTCGCCGCTAAAATTATAAAATTGTAAAATTACGAGTCTCCGAGTATACTATCTTGATGTTCAAACATCAGAACACTATCGAAGTTCAATTTAGCACGCGCCGCCCATTCCTAATTCAAGTATTCATCACGCGGCACCCGTTGCAACAAATATGAGCGCGAGAGGCGTTGGTTGGATGTTGACGGTCCATGGGGACCGCGGAGCTTTACTTTGACCGTTTGTGCGCAAAGAATTTTTTTCAGCCAAACCAAAGTTACCTTGCAATAGAGGACAATTAATATGACAAACATAGCGAATTAGTTTAGCGGATAATGAACGTTTTGCCGTTACCGGACACACACACACACACACACACACACACACGCACGCACGCACGCACGCACGCACACACACACACACACACACACACACACACACACACACACACACACACACACACACGGGGGCGCCGGCTGCCCCGTCGCCGGTTGATGTAGCTAAGGCGCGCGCAGTCATGGAGTTCTGGCAGCGGGTGGCCAGTTTCGCAGAACTGGGCCGACCGCGACGGGGATGGGAGGGGGTGGGACCGGACCACCCAATCCTATCGGTGGTGGACGGCCGGATCCGCTGCGTGCAGCCAGTAGACGTAGACTCGTGATGGATAGATAGCAGCGCGAGACGCTAGGGGGTAGGGATTGGGACTAGGGAAGCCCACTTCCGGGCACGATGGGGATCCGAGGGTGCCCGAGGAGGGTCGGGCCAGACCAGTGGGAGTTGGCAGCGAGCGGGACGTGTAGGCGAGGGCCGCTTGCGACGGGAAGGGGTGTACGACAGGGAAGCTTGCGTGGTGATGTGCTGCCTTGTGCAAACCATAGCCCCATCATGGAGCACCCGACTGCATACCCGGACCCAGCAAGGCCTGACGCGTGCGAGCCGCCTCGCTCTGGCTCAGCTGGGCAGGCAGGCCTGCCGGAGGGTGCAACCCTAGCTATTACGATTAGGTTGGGACGCGGGACCAGGCTAGTTTTACCGCACCAAGCAGGGGCGCGCCTCCGAAACGCGCCCTGGGTGCTGCAAGGACTTGAGGAGGTTGAACAGCGGACTGCGAGGCGCAGACCGCCCGGGATGGGCCTTCGCCCACTCCCTTGAGGGGGCACAGCGGTCACCGATCCTCGGGGATCGGGCACGCGCCCTAGGTTGAGAGCGAGGGGACAGAGGCCCCTTACGCCCCTTTCCCCCGTATCCGGGGAAAGTGCTTCGGCGGTCTCCCGTATGGGGCGGGTTAGCGCCCCCGGCCAGTGTCGGCCCGGCAGATATGTAACGATTCACACACACACACACACACACACACACACACACACACACACACACACACACACACACACACGGGGTGACGGGAAGGGGTGTACGACAGGGAAGCTTGCGTGGTGATGTGCTGCCTTGTGCAAACCATAGCCCCATCATGGAGCACCCGACTGCATACCCGGACCCAGCAAGGCCTGACGCGTGCGAGCCGCCTCGCTCTGGCTCAGCTGGGCAGGCAGGCCTGCCGGAGGGTGCAACCCTAGCTAGTACGATTAGGTTGGGACGCGGGACCAGGCTAGTTTTACCGCACCAAGCAGGGGCGCGCCTCCGAAACGCGCCCTGGGTGCTGCAAGGACTTGAGGAGGTTGAACAGCGGACTGCGAGGCGCAGACCGCCCGGGATGGGCCTTCGCCCACTCCCTTGAGGGGGCACAGCGGTCACCGATCCTCGGGATCGGGCACGCGCCCTAGGTTGAGAGCGAGGGGACAGAGGCCCCTTACGCCCCTTTCCCCCGTATCCGGGGGAAAGTGCTTCGGCGGTCTCCCGTATGGGGCGGGTTAGCGCCCCCGGCCAGTGTCGGCCCGGCAGATATGTAACGATTCACACACACACACACACACACACACACACACACACACACACACACACACACACACACACGGACATGGGCAATCCTAGGGGGCGGGGCCCCCCGAACGCGCTTCGCGCTGGGGCCCCGCCCAAAAATTTCAGACCCGCTGGTTCAAGAGGCAAGCAAATACCACGATTACGGGTAACAATCAAGGGATGTGGCAGTCTGTGGGCTAATAAGCAAATATAAGGACGCATTTGTTTGTCCTTGTGTCCTGATGCGTCGTGCACGCGAGCTGGCAAAAAAGGTAAGAAGCTGCTTCTGACACGATGGATTGCATCTATCCCGCACGGGCATTGCGGCATAGAAAAATTTTAATTTCTCAAAGATCACATTGAAAACACTTGATCATCACATTCTCTTGCAAAGCAATTCGCAGATGCGGTCATAGTGGGGCATTAGTAAAGCTGACAATCCCACGGGAAATATTGCGCAGGACTGCAATCACTACACCATCCAGGGCGATTTTTTAAGTTCAGAGGCCGGAAACCTTCACATTTCATCATTTTTTTGGCACACCCCCTCAAGGACAAGGTATTGGAACTTGTTCATCAAACTCATGATTGCGCTCGATGTGTATTGTTTAGCCAAGCTCCAAAAGTTGTGGTCAATTGGATGGATTACAAGGTTTGACGAAGTCGCCACTACGCAACAGATCATCTCGAGACGCAGCAGGAAACGTTACCAACATATCGTCTAATAGAATAATCAAAAATATAATAATGTGGCACTTTTGCCTGCACCAATTCACTGCGGCGTACAATACGACAGATCGTGCACATATTGGGAGGCCTTGAGGGGAAAAGGTCACTGCGCCCCATCCACTCGCAAGCATGACAGGAAGGAAGATGATTCCGCACACAGGTCACGGGAATCAACTCCCATGCCCATGCTCGCCACGGTTCATCCCACCTAGACCCATCCCTCCCTCCCTCGCGCGTGTTTCCGTACACTGTACGGCCGATGAATCTTCAAGGGCAAGAGCATGTGGTGCAGGTTGGTACGTGCGTGCCGTACAAGTCGCGGGGAGGGTTTCGTTACTGAGGCTAAGGGGCCACAGCAGTCATGGAATACGTTCAGCACTTAGGCCCCCACCCCATGTTCACAGCACCGCTCGCTCCCTCGCGCGTGTTTCCGTACACTGTACGGCCGATGAATTTTCAAGGGCAAGAGCATGTGGTGCAGGTTGGCACGTGCGTGCCGTACAAGTCGCGGGGAGGGTTTCGTTACTGAGGCTAAGGGGCCACAGCAGTCATGGAATACGTTCAGCACATAGGCCCCCACCCCCTTGTTCACAGCACCGCTCGCTCCCTCGCGCGTGTTTCCGTACACTGTACGGCCGATGAATCTTCAAGGGCAAGAGCATGTGGTGCAGGTTGTTCTGTGCTCCTGTCTCCCGTAACCTTTATTCTCGAAGCTCGTTTGGAGCAGCGAAGTGACTGATGTGCCGTGTAACGAACGAGAAGCGAGGGACGGGGACCAGCTGCCAAGGGCCCTTACACTGCAGTAGAACACAGCAAAGCCACCAGCACCGGCCGCGCGCCCAGCGCCCCGCGCAAGAACAACCACACGCGCGCGGCCCAACCTAGCTCCCCGCGGCGCGACACAACCCAGACGCGAGGCCTGACCCCCTGACTCGCCGCGCCACCCCACGACGCAACCTGACGAACAAAAACAAAAAACAAAACATGCCCAGAGACAGCCCCGCCTCAACAGCAGCCTAAGCCAGCCGGCCAGGCCAAACGCACGCGCGCCGACGACTGACACCCCAGGCCAAAAACCACCCCGACCAACCGCTTCCCCCTGTTGTCTTCCCCCCCCCCCGAGGCCATACCCCCCCAAACAAAACCTCCTCTGCCGCTTGCGCACTTACACCGGCTTCCGGGCGCGCGTCAGCGGCCCGCTGCCAGCCGAGCCGAGCGTGGAGGCGTCTGTAGGGCGGTCATGGGGCCACATGGGGACGAGGGGGCCACGCGGGAGGTGGGCGCTGGGCGGGAAACTAACAGCTACAATAGCTGAAGCTCTACTGAGTGAAGGCAGAATGCCGGAACGAGAGAGCTGAAGCAAGATAAACTCGCTACTCGTACGACAGTCGCACAGAACCCGACTTAGAGGCTCCGATCGCTACGCTCCGTCGCATCTAAGTCAGCAATTCTGTGCTCCTGTCTCCCGTAACCTTTATTCTCGAAGCTCGTTCGGAGCAGCGAAGTGACTGATGTGCCGTGTAACGAACGAGAAGCGAGGGACGGGGACCAGCTGCCAAGGGCCCTTACACTGCAGACCGAAGAGATAACAAACACACCTACCGGCGAGGCCAAGGCGGCGGGAGACCTCTAGTTTGGTCTCCGTGTCGCGCCGCGTGTAGTGCTGCACCATCGCGCTAGTGCGCCAGCGGCCATGCGCCTGGCGCAGCTCCGCCGGGACTCCAAGGTCGGCCGCAGTGCTGTTCCCGCCGAGTGCGCCGTGATGTTGCGCGTGATGCCAGCTTGCGGCAGCATTTTTGCCAGGCGGGTGCGGAAAGCCTCGTACGACAGAGAGTGGATGGGCGCGTCTCGCGTGCCCGCGAGGGGCCCGGAGAGATAGCCGCCTCGCTTATTGTACTGCACTGGCCGGAGGAGTGGGCCGACGTCCTCGTTGGCCGACTCCGGCTTCCTGCGATACCCTCCTTGTGCCAGCAGCCGCTCGGTGAGGCCCACCGGGCAGCATGGGCCACCCGTGCGCGCGATCACCACCCAATGGCCCTGCATTAGCTGGTCCGTCTTGGAGCGGGGAATGAAGATCTCCATGTGGGACTCGGTGATGACCAGCAGATCCTCGTGCACGCATATTTCAGCGGCGTCATCGAAGCGAAGGAAACCCGCGAACATGATAGCCACCGCCGCCACCATCATCAAGTAGTCGAGGCGCGCCCGGGGATCTTCCACCAAGCGGGCCAGCGCTGCTATGTCGTCTGGCTCCAGGGCGTCCCGCTGGAGTGGCTTGCCGTGCAGCCGCTTCTCCGCTAGGGTGCGGACAATGGCGCATGCGGGATGGTCCGTTGGGGACATTTTTCCCGCCATGCGGAAGTACGTGCTGATCGCCGCGCTCGCGAGTCGGACGCGTCCCGGCCCCACGCCATCAGCCCGCGACGTGTTGAGGAGCGCCAGAAGGTAGAGGGCCACCAGTTCGCCGGGGGTGCTGTATATCTCTGCCGGCAGGCTGTGTGCCTCCCACCAGCATCTGAACTGGCCCCATGCTGCAGCGTAGTCCTTGGCGGTCCTTGGCGCCAGGGAGTCCGACGCCTCCTGCGCGAGCTGTTCTGCCAGGGACTGCAGGTCTTCCGGGGCACCCGCCCCTAGGGGGCCCAGCAGCGCTCCGGCCCGCGCGGCTAGGTCTGCGGGCGGCGTGCGACCGGGTCGGCGGGGACACGGACGCGTTTGGGGCTGGGGTGGCGAAGTCGATGAGAAGGGCCATGGTGGCCCATGCCGCCGCGCCCTTGGGCGCTGTGTTCCCGTTGGAGCCCGGCAGGAAGAGGTCTGCAGGGCGGCCGAGCATCGTGACCCCGTGCACGAACGCCTGGAACCAGACGCCGTCGGTGGTTAGCCGGGCCCACCAATCTCGGGTCGGCCAGTAGGGCACGATGAGGCACAAGCGGGCCTTGCAGGCCTCGGAGTGCTGGAGCACCTTGAGAATCATTCCGAATGGCGGGTTGGCCCAGCACCGCCTCCCCCAGGCGAAGCGGAAGGCATCGACCCCCGAGGTGTCGGGAGTGAAAAACCGCGAGTAGTACACCGGAAGTTGGCAGTTGGTGTGTGACGCGAACAGGTCGACGTCGAAGGGCCCCCACTGGGTGCTCAGCCGCTGGAAGATGCGCGGGTGTAGCTTCCAGTCATCGGTGTCCTTCAGCTTGGAGAGGAAGTCTGCGAGTTTGTTTTGCTCCCGGGGCCGCCATTCCGCCTGCAGGCGGATGTCCTGCTCGAAGCAGAAGCCGTGCAGCTCGCAGGCGACTTCGTGGGAGTTGTCGGCTTTTGCGGAGCCTTTGTTCACGATGTTAGCGGCGTTTAGGTTGTCCGTCAGGACTTTTACCGCCCGGCTTGCCAGGCCAGCGGGGCCGTCGAATGACCGAACGGCCAGCAGGATGGCCCGCAGCTCCTGCGGCGTGGAGCCCATCTCGCTGTGCTTGGGGGTCCAGTTGCCGCGGGCTACAGCTGGCTTGCCGTCAAGCACTGTCCAGGCGCCCCACCCGCCCAGGGACGCGGCGGACTTCCCCGCGGCGTCACAGAAAATGAGGGAGTGCACCTGGGTGGGGACCCACAAGTGCCGGCGCCCGTTGAACTTGTCAAACGAGGCCAGCCAGAACTCTAGCTCCTCCCTTGCGGCTGGAGACAGGCGGAGGTGCGACTCCCAGGTGCGCCTTTTCTCGACCAACTGGCCCAACACCCGTGTACGCAACCGCGACCAGGGGCCGAAAGCCCACGACATGGACAGCAGTTGGCCCTTTATCGATGCCAGCGTGTGAACGGGGATGCTGCGCCCCTCCAGCGTTGAGCGAATGGTTGTCAGGAGGCGGTCCCGCTTATCGTCCGGTACATAAAAACACCTTCGGCCGTGTCAATGAGCATCCCCAGGTAGCGGATACCACTCCCAGCATTGATTTCTCGCGGTTGATGATGAAACCTAGGGCTTCCAAAAGCGACACCACCTCCGCTCGCCGCGCGACCAGCTGGCGTCTTGGCCTGCGTGCACCTGATCGTCGATGTACCCCGTGCAGCGCCAGCCTTTGGCTCGCCAAGGGCGCATTACTTCGCGCATCATTTTGGTAAATGCCCAGCAGGCGGAGGCGAGGCCAAACGGCAGCTGCGTGAAGACGTAGAAGACTCCCCGCCAGCAGAAACCTAGGTATTCCCAAAATGACTCCTCGATATCTAAGTGGTGGTAGCCGCTTTTGAGATCGATGGTGAACATATAGTCGTTGGGGAGAAGCCAGCCTGGCACTGCTCTTAGGTCTTCATAGCGGAAAGAGGGAACGTGAAGGTATTGGTTCACCGGGCGCCCGTCCCAGATGAGACGGCATTTTGTTGCTTGCTGGACGACCCCCAGCGGGCAAACGACGCGAGGCTGGGTAGGCCAGACACGCGCCGTACCGGACGCCACTAAGTCAGCCACCGCTTTGTCGGTGAAGGCCGCGTTCGCGTCGGCGGAGGCGTGGTTGCTGGCGAAGAAGGGGGGAGGCGGCGACCCTTTATCCCACCGCAAAGGGAAACCCTTCGTTACCCAGGACAGCACCAGCGCGTTGAGGACCCACGCTTTCCAAGCTGTTGCGTTCCGCTTGAGCCTGCCGTGCATCTGGACTGGTGCCGGCTGGACGGGCCCTGGGCCCTGCTGCTCACTGCTTGGTGGGGCTGACGAGTATTCTCCTTTTGTGTCAGCAGGGAAGCCCGGCTGAGTGTTCAGCCCACCTTTCGTGTCGGCACTAGGCCGCGCGGGTTGCTTCCTGTGCGTGACGGGTGCCGTGGAGCCCGGGGCTGGCGCTATTAATGGGCGCCTGGTTGCGCCGGGCGCCTGCACCGCTTGGCGCTTGGCCGGATGACTCTCCTCGGGCGGGGGCTGGGGGGGACTGGCCACGGCTGCGACGGCTTTCTGCCCGTCAAACTGCTGAGTGTTGCAATCTAAGGCACGCTGGATGTCTTCTAATAGCGCTGGGTCAAATTCGGTGTCACCGCCAACGAGAGCAAGAAAGTCGTCGATGGTGGCGTCCGCCATGCTGCTGCTCAGCCGTGCTAACGGGTCACGCGACTGTGGCAGAATGGCGGGCAATAAGGATAAGGGCGAACCGAAGATCAGAAATGAACCGCTACAAGAAAACCAAGACCTGACTAGACGTGCAGAAGCGGGGCACTCTAGCGGCCGCGACAAACAAACGTCCTCCTCCTCTTCCGCCGGCAGGCGAAAAAGACGCAAGCGTCTCAACAAGCGTGATCACCACTTCGACCTCCCAACGGCCGCGTATTAGACTCTGCCTCTGCCTCCGAGGTATGGTGCCTGACGGATGGCGGTCTCCCAACGAAAACCAAGCCGAGGAAACGGCAAAACCCGATATCGCAATCAACTCCACCATCCGCAGGCGCTCGGCAACGATGCGGTCTCTGGCCATAATAACACCACCGGTGGGCGAACCTCAAGCGCAATTAGCGGGCGCACGCGGGCGCGGTGTCTAACACGATCAGCCTCAATAGATAGCACACACGGGCGCAATCTCAGTCTCCAAACAACGAGTTTGGGCGCACACAGGCGCAATCTCCAGCAGGCAAGTGCACGCGGGCACCCCATCGACACCACTTGTCAGCACACGCGGGCGCGAAAAAATGCAGCATGCTCCAAAAGTGCACGCGGGCGCAGATAATTCGAGCAGGATCACCACACCCCTCTCAGCATTCAGCTGCGCCGCTTCTGGTCGCGCGCATAGCGGTAATCGCGCTCCTCATAGTCACGCCGCTTGTTGTCCCTCTCTCCGCCGCGCGCGCCGCCCCCGTGCGGAGCGCCCGCCCCATCGCCGCCGGCGCCGTTGCCACCCGCTCCCGAGCCGCCACCGCCGCCGCTGCGGCCTGCACCGGCACGCTTCAGCGCGTTCTTGGCCGCGCCCTCCGCCAGCTTGGCGGGCCTTGTCTTGGTGCGGAACTTGTCCTCGTTACATAGAGAACTGAAAGCATAATCAGCGGCGGTGAGGCCAATCCTGGGCTCGGACGCCAGCTGGTTGGTGACCTCCTCGCCCGTCTCCGCACGGCGCACCATGGCCTTCAGCACCTTCATAGCGGCCTTCACCTCCGGCGGGTCCTGCCTCAGCAGCGACATGGCAAGCTTGCCGTGCGCGCCGAAGCCCTGGAAAATTTGCTTCCTAAAGCCCGGCGGATCAACGGGCGACACAGACTCTACACGATCCAGCGCGTGCCGGAACGCCTCCGGCGATTCGTCCTCGCTGCTTGAGTCACTACTGGAGCTCGAAGAGTCATCCTTCTTCTTGTTCTTCTTCTTCTTGTCCTTCTTCTTCGCGGGGGCGACCGAAGCCGCGGCGGCCTGCGTTGGCGAGAGGATGGTTGCCGACGCGTTCTGGCCATCCATTAGTGCTTTTGCCACCGTGGCCAGGACATCTCCTTGCTTAAGGAGAAGCTGCTGGTTGTTCTCCATAGACTGCTGCAGAGGCGCGACAGCGTTGTTGATGGCATTCTTGACCGCGGTGTTGACGAGAACCGTGCCTTGCACCGCGGTGCCCGCCGGCGGAGGAGGAGGACGATTAGGGAGAGTGCCGGTACCAGCAGCAGCACTAGTGGTAGCGACAGTGCCACTGGTGACTGTGCTCATCTGAATGGCGCCACCATTACCGATCGCACCTTGCTGCTGCTGCTGTTGCTCCTGCTGATCCTGCTGAACCTTGTTCTTCTCAGTCATAGTTGGAACTTAAACGTGGTAGATGATGGCAAAAAAGGTAGGGCTTCAATAAGCTCAAGCTTACTGCTCGAGCGAATAAACTAACAGCTACAATAGCTGAAGCTCTACAGAGTGAAGGCAGAATGCCGGAACGAGAGAGCTGAAGCAAGATAAACTCGCTACTCGAAAATGGTTGTACGACAGTCACACAGAACCCGACTTAGAGGCTCCGATCGCTACGCTCCGTCACATCTAAGTCAGCAAGCAGGTGCGTGCCGTACAAGTCGCGGGGAGGGTTTCGTGACTGAGGCTAAGGGGCCACAGCAGTCATGGAATACGTTCAGCACATAGGCCCCCACCCCCATGTTCACAGCACCGCTCGCTCCCTCGCATTTGTTGGCTGAAGATACCCGTAATCCTTATGGTTCATTCAGAGATATTATTGGGAAGCTTACACTGTACAGCCGACGTGCCGCCTGCCCTGCTGCGCGGGTGCCCCTCCTGGGCCTTCCACTGAATCGCCGCCGCCGTGTCGCCCACCCTGCTGTGCGGGTGCTGTGGCCAGTTCCATCACCTTGCTGAGCGCGTTCGGCCCTTGATGAAGAGCGATAACATGGGCCGCTAAGGCCCACTGCTGCTGCACGGAAGCTTGTTGAAACATTGAGAGCAACTGCTTCTGCACTGTCACCGAAAAGCAGGCGACAGATTTATCGAATAGTTGTTGCAGAACTTGCACAGGTGTCGATGGACTTGTGTTTCCGGTAGAGGAAGGTAGGATGTTCGTCATCTGGGACTGCCTGGACTGCATGGACGGCTCCGGTCGAGGCTCCGGTCGTGGCTCCGGTCGTGGCTCCGGTCGAGGCTCCGGTCGAGGCTCCGGTCGAGTCTCAGGTCGAAGTGTCCATCGAAGGCTCAGGTTGACGTACTGGATCGCAAGGGTCATCCGCCGATGTGCGTGGACCTCTCGAATGGTGAAGGCTGCGTCGTTAAAAGACACACCCTCGACAACGTTTCGGTCCACCAGCACTTTGAGTGAGTTGCTGATCCCGGCCTTGTGCGTGAAGTGGCAGGGCACCATCCGGCGCACAACCTCCGGAAGAAGGGGAAGCAGACGCGCATCATGCGCCAGGAAGTTGCCTGC
This sequence comes from Eudorina sp. 2006-703-Eu-15, assembly GCA_003117195.1. Taxonomy (NCBI): domain Eukaryota; kingdom Viridiplantae; phylum Chlorophyta; class Chlorophyceae; order Chlamydomonadales; family Volvocaceae; genus Eudorina; species Eudorina sp. 2006-703-Eu-15. Next base: position 18,226 of record BDSI01000044.1, read on the forward strand.
GAAGTTCGGAAAGCAAGATTGCGTCAACGTGAACTAATTCGATGTCCAGAGCCAGAATACCAGTGTGCTGGAACTGCAGGATGTGCTGGAACTGCACTCATTGCCTTACATAATGGAACGACCCACCAAGTAGCCCCCGACTCACCACCACATTCAAGGCACTTGTAGTTCTTTGAGTACACTAAATGGTAAGTGTCTAAGTGAAGGAACCGCCGGAGTTTCTTCGCCCAGCCGTTGGCATTGACCCTGGACGCTGCACGGTGCAGCCGATCCCGCTCCGACTCCCCTAGCTGAGGTCGCTCGTAGCATTTGGGGCAGGGCGGGCCAGCTTTCCCACAGTGCTGTGTTAGGAGATATGGAAACTGCTCACGCCATGCCAGCACGTGCACATTGCATTTGCTGTACAGCCACGCTGACGGCGACACATCTTCTCCACGAGCAGCCAACACACTGGCATCTGGCAGAGTGAAGTGCAGCTTCCAGGCGCCGCTTGTGAGGTGGGTGTCAATTGCAGTCCTCACGTAGGCATCATCGGCACACTCCTGTTGGCAAGCGTACACCTATCAAGATGTGCTGGCTGTGATGCCATGTCTTGCATGCTTCAAGCCTACCTCAGGTGGATCCTCGCCCGCGTCATTCCTGTATCCGCTGGCTTCTGTCGGCGCGTGTTGCCGCGACCCGGGCGGTGGTTGCGCCACCTCCCCGGGCCCCATGGCACACGGCTGCAGCAGAGATTTCAAATCTAATGATCAACTTTATACCAATGTAGTGTTTAATGTATTTGTGCTGCTAAGCTCGGCATCCCGTGAGCAGTTTCAGCCGCCGTGACAGATGCCAGCGCTGGTCGCCGAGGTATGAAGCCGCAAGGTCAAAGTGATAGCATATAGATTACACAGCAACGTGTATTGGTAAACGAAGCCAAATATGGACTACACCACGTTTCTGTTGCGCGCGTGTTACTTGCGCTTTTAATAGACATATAAGAATCCTTCACTTCCAAAAAGTGTAACATTTAAACATCTTCTATAATTTCACAGTGTCGCAACGAATAGCTCCAAGCAATGAGAAAGTCAAGGTCGAAAATTTCGGATACGGGAAGCTGGTCGTACTGCCCAGACCACGAAAAAAAATTAGGCTGATTTTCGTGGTCTGGGCAGTACGACCAAGGCAATTTTCAGCTTCTCACAGCGAGTCAGGAGACCTTCTTGATCGTTGGCACCTTGGTCAGGTACTGCACAGCAGGTAGACCAAATTTGCAAGAGGGTCAGGACCGGCCCGTTAGCACCATACGCATGCAGCTAGACCAGTACACAGTAGCATGAGCAGTACATGCGCACAATGCACATGAAGTCAACACGCTATGCTCTACATGCACTGCCAACACCCACTGACCCAGCAAGGCGCTGTTTGCAAGAAAGCCACCACCTGGTTTATGGACCTGGCTTACCACATCCCACTTCCGCTGCAGCGATCTCCAGTCAACTGTCGAGACTGGACACCAGGCCGCCTGGTTGTGGGACAGCACCTTCGCCAGTGTGACCTCCTGTGCCTTCATGGCGGCCGCTTGCCCCTCCAGCGCCGCCTTGACAGTGGCCGCTTGCCCCTCCAGCGCCTCCTTGACAGTGGCCGCCAGCGCCTCCTTGACAGTGGCCGCTTGCCCCTCCAGCGCCTCCTTGACAGTGGCCGCTTGCCCCTCCAGCGCCTCCTTGACAGTGGCCGCCAGCGCCTCCGGTGTCGACCCGGTGATCGGCGGCTGCACATCAGTCGTCGCGGCGGAGGCTGCTGCATGCACGGCAATTGGACAAGATAAGCAAGGTGGCCGCTGCTCCCACACAACATCATGTTGAGGTCATCCCTGCCCTCGGGGCTGACAGCAGGCTGCTAAGCAACAACTGCGCTTAGCTCCGTCACGAAGCTGACGAATTCCAATACATCCAACATCCAAGCGTTTACAAAATGCATCGCCACTAAAAGGGTTCGCAGTATGTTCGTAGCAGCCATTAGAAGGATTCGCAGTATGTTCGTAGCAGGCGGCACACATACATGTATTGAGCCCAACGTTTCGAGCCCAACGTGGAACCGCGCCCTGCAGCCCCCCAGCTGGCCCCACTCTGCTGCCGGTCCCCAACAAACCGCATGTTGATCCCCTTGTGGAAATGCTCACCAGCAGTCGCAGGCAGCGAGCCTGAAGGGGGAAGAAAGCACAACGGAATCAAGTGAGCTGCAGCCACAAGATCGCGGGCACACAACTACCCTAATTTGCGTAGAGGAAAGACATCGGTTGGTCGGGCAACTAGTCGCCATTGCGACCCGCGCAGCTGTGCCCACAGCGGCAGAGGTAGTTCCCAGCGATGGTCTGCGCAGCGGCACTCTTTGCGGTAGCTCAGTTGCGTACGTACTGAACCGCTTGAGCTGCTGTTTTAGCCTAGGTCAAGTCTCCGATCATCACCTCGTGATTAAAAGCCCCCAACCCTGGCGTGATTCAAAGTCTAAGCGAAATTTGCGCACCTTGCAGCGCTCGGATGATGTCAATAGCGCTAGACGGCAGCCCAGCCTCTCGGAGGCCCTCGCGGCTGGCAAACCGCAGGGAGGTCTCGTTGCAGTAGCCATTGTCCCACAACATGTCCAGATAAGCATCTTGAAGCTCCCGGACAGCAGCATGGAGTTCCGGGACAGCAGCACGGGCTAATAGGGCTTGACGCAGGCTCTGCCGCTGCTGCTCCAGCTGCTGCTCACGCTGCTGCGCCTGGTCCATCTGGGTGGAGTGCGTAGAGGAAAGATGGATCTACGCCACCCGAACAGCGGAAAGCAAGGGCTCAAGACGTCGGGGCCTCCGGGCTTTCAAGCTTTGGAGCCTTGATGCAATATCTTGGGGCGTGCGAAAAAAAGTGTAACTTTTGGATGTTCGACTGTTTGACGACGAAAAGTACGCATGTATTTAGGGAGGTCCGCGCGAGCCTACCCTGGACTCATACGGCGAACCGTGAGGAGCGCAATTCTGTAAACTAGTCTTATGGCGATTTCATTTGCAGTGTTCATTTTGGGAAGCCAATGCTTGAATTGGACAGTCCGCGAAACATGAGACTTACGCGTATCCCGACATGCCCACCCCCAACAGTGGTCGTTCCTGGAACGGCGTTGTCCCGGAACCAGGAGAGTTCTGTTCCCAGGGCCGTTTTGCATTCCAGCACCACAGCTTCGCGTTACAACCTAATTCATCACGGGATCGAAACCACAGAACCAAGTACACACAACATGCACATTCTGGCTAGCTCCACAATTGCAGCCTCATCAGGCATCTAAAAGACAACAAGGCTGGCTGCGTGGGTGTACAGCGCATGCCTGGAGACGTAGGCGAGCGCGTTGACCTAGTCGCAGCACGCGAGGTGCGTTCTGCGCTCGGACCGCAGATCCCCCTGGTCATCAAGAATAACAATGGGTCCATGGGTCCTTTCCCGGGCTCCATCGGATCTATGCGCGAGCGGCGTCAGTGCAGTTCTGTTATCACCCACCGTTTCCTCTCTGTTCCGCCCACCCCTCACCTATCCGCCTTCCGGCTACCCGGCTGTCCGGCCCCGCAGGAGGCCACTCTGAGCCCCCTGCTATGGCATGACTCGGAGGTGGAGGAGCTGCTGGCGGGGTCCCCGTGCTGGCGGAGGTCAGGGCGAGGTGGCAGGCGCTGGCGGCGCAGTGGGCCGCCCTGGAGCCGTGACTGAGGGCGGACCCGGGGCGCTTCGACCCAGGTGGGGGTGGGTATGGGGTGGGGGTGAGGATTGGGTGGTCGGGGGTGGGAGTGGGTTTGGGAATGGGAGTGAGGGTGGGGGTGTGAATGGGGGTGGGGGTGGGAACTGCCGAATGGTGGGCAGTGGGGGGTGGGGCTGGAGGTGGGAGGTGGGGCTGGAGGCGGGCGATCGGACACGTGTATGTTAAAGAAAGAAACGTGTGTGTGTGTGTGTGTGAAATAAAACTAAGCCGCGAGAAGCGACGTCCAGCGTAATACGGAAATTGAGGACACCGAAACCTGCCAGAGTTACCGAATAACCGTGATGGAAGTGACCGGTGATGGCATCATTGGCGATACATGCGTAGATTGAGCCGCCGGATGTAGCATCCGTGAGCGACAGTTGACTGACGCGTCGTCTACCAATGACTAGTTGAACCAACCTATGGAATCTATCCTAATGCAACAAAGTAGGGGTTGGGTGTGACCACAGTGCGCGCAATGCCGACTGCAAGCATCGTGCCCAGCACTACCGGCGCAGGGCCGTACTGACCTGAAGGCAGGAACGAGGGAAGCCAGGCGTTGCAGCACAGCGTTAGTAGTTGGCGGGTTCGGCCAAGGTGACATGTGTAATGGGTGGCAAGACAGGGACACACGTGCTCGCGACGGGCTTACAATAAGTAAGTCAGCAAATAGACATGAAGTAATGTTTGGGAAAGGAAACAGCAGGGCTGATATACGCGATCGGAGTGCGAAGGATGTACGAGCAACGGCAAGGTAACGGATCGGGGGCGTATTGCTACGAACCATGCCGCTGGCCGCGATGCATAGGAAGTCGCACATGTAACCGACGTGCGGACTCACAGGGTGCTCCCACTCCGTCGGATGCCCAGGCGCGCACGTGCATGTGGCGCGCCGGGGGTATGGATATGGGTTAGGTGGGCGAGGCAGGCATTGGGGACGACGGGTGGATTGGGGGGGGGCGATTTAAAGCAGGGGAAAGGTAGGCGTGCCAGGCAGGCACGGGCGGGGCAGGCTGGAGTTGGGCAGGCGTGTGGGCCGAGGGGAGTGGAACAGGGGATGATGGGCAGGGGAGATGAGGCCCGGCGGACGGTGTTAGAGTGGGAGCATAAGTTTGCCACGTGGGTAACGCGTTGAGCGTCATTTACCGCCGCCAGGGACGACGGGCCAGAGGGGGCGCGCGCCGTACGCGGGGCGTGCACGATGCATGTGCGGCGGTGCGAGTTGTAGACAACAACGACGATGGTGTCGGAGCCGCAGCCACTGGCGGGAACAGACAGCGATGAAGTCGTCAACACTGCAGGGGACGTAGCACTGATGACGACGCAGACGTAGACCTTGACGTAGCACTGAAGACGTAGACATAGCACTGGTGAATACACAAACGCAGACGTAAATTAATTAGCCTAGAAGGAGGCAGGATCCGGACGGACGGGCAAAGAGTGCTGGCTCCATGCTGCGCTTTGGCACAGTTCGTCCCACGTGTGGAGCAGGCGGTCCAGGGAGTAGTCCAGGGTGTGTGTGTTGCTTAGGCAGGCAGCAGAGCAGGAGTGCGTGACATCCAGGGTAATCCAGGGTGTGTGTGGGGCGGGGGGTGGGTGGGTGGGTGTGGGTGTGCGACGAGGCTTCGGCCCTTCGTCCGTGCGCCTTCCGTGTCTTTCCCCTGATTCATCCGGGGAGGCGGGTCAGGGCCTGGGGCCCGCGTTTTAGCGGCAGCAACCACGATGTCCCGGCGGCGTAAGTGCGCCACTGTTGGAGCCATTGGGATACCGTACACGATCTCCTCAGTCCCCGCCCCGCCAGGTTCGCGCCCCGCATCCTCCTCATCGAATCTCACTCCCCAGCGGGCATGGAACTACCCTCGTATGGGTCTGTTGTTCCAACTCCCAATGCACCTATCCACTTCTCAATGCATGCTACCGGCCCCCTCGCGGACACCCTCACCCTCCGCCCCCACACACACTCACCGTGCCCTTTAGGTCGGTATCAATGAATATCAATTCGGTTCGGGTACCGCTGGGTCTTGTTTTGCTCTGCAACTTTTGTCGGTGGTGGCGCGGCTGCCTTGTTGCTGTTTTCGTGTTTTCCAGTTCGCAGGATGATGATTAAGTATAGATATATAGATATTGGTGCTAGGTTTGGGTCTGGTGGGTCTCTTATCTAAACATACAGTCACCGTTACTGAACACATGCAAACCCCTAACCTCCGCCCCTCCCCCCTGCCCCCGTAGCCGTGTTCACGGAGCAGTGAAGGTTCACGGAGCAGTCCTTCGCCCGGTCGTCCAGTGTGGTTCCGGCCGCCTCCTGCTTCCTGCCCTCCGCCCAACTGCTTCGCGCTGCTGCTGCTGGCCTCCGCCATGGGCCGCGCCGGCAACGGCTGCGACCTGGACTTTGACGCGGAGCTGAACGCGGTGGTGGTCACCGCCACGCAGCCGTACAGGTACGTACAACATATACGGCATCGTACGCTGGGGGGACGAGGCCTCTGTGACTGTGCATGTGACCGTGCATGCCGCGTTCGGCTGTGTGTTTTATTTACCTGCAGGGGATGCCGTACCAGCATGTTCTGGTTCTGTGTGGGGAGCGCGCGCTGTGGCGGGGGCGGGGGAAGGGGAGAGGGGCCCAAGCCCTGGCTGTCGGGAGAGGCCGCCCTACATCCCCGGCGGCCGTCGCCCTCCCCCACCTTACCCCGCCACCCCCACCTTCCAACTATCGTCGCCCACACTCGCCTTTCCCTCCCCTATACACTAAGCTCTGTTGACTTCAATCCGGATCTCAACACTGGTACTCAAACCGGATCTGAGCTCTGGCACTCAGATCTCGCGGTCAGCGCGGCCAACGATGTCTCGCCAATCCACTTGACCCCCTCCATCCCTCCAGTGCCCTTCGGAACCCGGACCTTTGCTCTTGCAGTAGCGCAGCCCACCCATGTCTTATCCCGCGGCCCCGGCCCCGGCACCCGACCTCCCTCAGGTCTGGCTCGGAGCTGCACAGCCGCCCGAACGGCAAGCTGCTCCTGGCCACCGGCGGCCTGCAGCACAGCAACATGAGCGACTCGGTGGGAGGTGGTGGACGGTTTGTGCAACTTATTTCTTACGGCAGCCGCATGGGCGGCGGGGGCAGCGCGCCCACGTTTGGGTCTTCGGCTCGTCGAGTGTTGCGTGGCCGCATCATCGGGGCCCGCGGCGTCCCGCTGGGTGACGAGCTGCCGTATTGCGGCCAGGCGGCTGAGCTGCTGGCCGGTCCGGGGTGGGGCCAGTGGGGCATCGTCAGTCCGTTGTCGGCCAAGGGCTTCTTGGAGGAACAGACGGACGAGCTTGGATTCGTGGATATGGATTAGGGTTGTCGTGGATTGTGGCAGCTGCTGCGCTGTCGTGGTCAGTGGCGAGGACGTTGTCGACAATGTGAATGCAAGCCCGGTTTCCTTTTGAGACAGGGTAGGGCAAAAGCGCCACTGCACGGTTGCACAAGCATTTGACGTTCTTGTGTTACAAGCTTCAAGCCTGTACCGTCCAGACGAGTCAAGAGGCTCATCAACCGCCGAACTGGAAACAAGAACTGGCCTCTGGCCAAATGGGCAAAGTTGTTGGGCAAAGTATGATAGTTGCACGTTTCACTTTAACCAAAGTACGTTGATGGTTGTTGTCCCAACTGACGGTTAGGGTAAGCGATGCAACTTTTTGATGCAAATTTCGCAAATTGGCCCGGGTTTTCATAAAAGAAAATGACGAGCCGCTGAGCAATTTGTGCATCTAAGGAAATCTTTCTTTAACACGGCGCGACGTCTGAGTTTTCAGCCCTGAAAACATGTCCCAACTCGCATTCCAGCCGCTATATCCCCAAGAGAAAGACCACCGGCTGACGACTGTTTGTGTGACGGGGGTGACAGGATACATGGCCGGTGAGCGCGCCAACGTGGTGCCTGCGACGCGTATGACTTTCGGGCTTGAGCCTTGTATTAGCGAAGGGAAAACAGTGGACTCACCTGTAGGAGCAGTTAACGTCTGTGTCAATACGCACGCTTTCCGAGTTTTTAGGAACAATCACATACGCAAACCGCCCCGCATCGCGCCCTTTTCGCACAGGCCCCGTCGTGGCCCGGCTGTTGGAGACAGGCCACACCGTCCACGGCACCTGTCGCGCACCCGATAAGCAGGAGACGGTCGCGCACCTGCTCGCCTTGCCAGGCGCTTCCGAGCGGCTCAAGCTTTTCAAAGCGGACCTGCTGCTGCCTGATGGGTGAGCGGAGCCTCCCCCGGGCCCTCCGTAGGTCCTTAAAAGGTGCCGGGGAGACGCCCTGAAGGGGGTGATGGTCTGATGGAAGCGTCAACTCCCGGCGGCAGCGCAGCACCCTTCATGTTGGGTTGTTGGGCCGGGCTGGCAGCTTGGCTGGTCCCTCAGTCCACCTCACCCCCTCCGCCCGCGGACCTGCGCGGTGCTGCATCCGTGGGGGGCCCCCTCAGCAGTCCCCGGGGGCTGTCATCCTTCCGAAGCCCATGGCCGGGCCGCCATCGCGTCCCTGGCGGCCGGACACTCCGACAACGCAGTGCAGCGCTCCTTCCCCCGGAGGGCCGGATCCCATCCATGGTCGCGCTGCCGCGCGGAAGCTGCCTCGTGGGGATGCGGCTCCCAAGGCGCAGCTGCAGCAGCTGCAGCAGCCGCAATGAGCAGCAATGAGCAGCAGCAGGGGATCGTTCGTCCCGCCTTGCGCTTCGGGCTCCTCGTTCCGGGGTTCTTTGGACGCTGACGCAATCCCGACCGCATACGTGCGCCCCCCGGGGGTCGCATCCCGCCACCCTACAGCTTCGAGGAGGCCATGCGCGGCTGCGAGTACGTCATCCACACCGCCTCGCCGTACATGAACAACGTGAAGCCTTCCGAGACCCGCGCCAAGTTGATTGACCCCGCGGTCAAGGGGACGGAGCACGTTCTGGGTGAGCCCTAGGCCACGCTCGTGCGTCATCTTGCGCTGTTCGCAGTTCCTGCCCGCGACATTGGCGTTGGCGTTGGCCCCTCCTGGCCCCTGGCGGGCTCATCCTCACCTCAACCCCGTACCCTGACCTCACAACGGACCCATCTTTGCTGCGGCAGCGAGGCGATATCCATATAATGACACAATCCTTTCACATTCGCCCACCGCACTCACCCACCCACCCGCCCAACCCCCCATCCACCGGGCTCTTCGGGCCGCAGGCGCCGTCAACCGCACCCCCACCGTCAGGCGGGTCGTCATGACCAGCTCATGCGCCGCCATATACGGCAACCCCTCAGAGCGAGGCCTAGACCACGTGTACACAGAGGCGGACTGGTGTGTGCGTGTGTGGGGGGCCTGGGGCGGGGCGTAGAAACCCGCCCGTGCCAAACGGGTCGTCCGTATACGTATGACCATGGTAAGCGTGCGTGTGATTAGAGGAGAGACGGCCCGCGTGCGCGTTTGTTGTTGGCAAGCTTAGCCGCAAGATAAGATGCTTCCGTACTGACAGGCGTTTTAGATGGGAACGTACTGACAGGTGTTTTAGATGGGAAACAACCGGGATCCTAACGGTGTGTTTTGCGACTGTGTGTGCGCCCGGTGCGTGTATACCTGGGAATCAGGAAGGGACGCTGGGGAAGGGATCGCAGGTCGGGTTGGGGGCGCACGGCGCAGGACGGACGTTCAGGCGGACTCTGCCGTGTCTTCCGACCCCCCGGTGGACCCCCGACTGGCGGCCCTGGGGCTGCCTGGTGCTGACGTGTGTGGGCGTGGCGCTTGAGGCGGCGTGACGTGACGTGACGTGACATGATACCCCACTAGCGGCCTGTGCGGGCTCGGCGAGGCGAGGCGAGGCTCCGGCTGCGGCTCAGGAGCACTGCACTGCGCTGCGGCCCCTTGCATTGTACGGCATTGCTGCCACTTGGCGTCTTGGCGGGCGCCCCCTTCCTTCCAGGGAATGTGGTTCCCGGGGGATGCCTCTCCTGGTGGGCTTGTCCGGCGGATCCGACGACCCCGCGGGGCACCCGCTCGGGGTCTTGACAGGCCGCCCTGCTGCCGCTGCTGCTTGTGGCTGGCTGCCGCTCGGTCCCCCGCAGGAATCCCACCGCCTCCGAAACCGTGTTGCCGTACTATTACAGCAAGAAGCTCGCGGAAGAGAAGGCCTGGGAGATTGCCAAGGCGCAGGAGCGATGGCAGCTGGTGGCCATCAACCCGGCAGTCATCATGGGGCCGCCGCTGAGCAGCCGCAGCGACGGCGAGTCGGTGGGTAACCCACGGGTCGGTGGGTGGCCCACGGGTCGGTGGGTGGCCCACGGGTTGGTGGGTGGCCCACGGGTTGGTGGATGGCTCACGGGTCGACTCTCGGCAGCTGGTTGGGTCATGTTGGGACTCCACGGGTCCACGGCTCTGTAGATGCCGTGTCCGTGGTGGTGTGGGTGTGTATGGGGCACACACGGCACCTGCCCGACACCATCGCGCGGAAGTGGCTCATGTGATGTGGAAGGGCGTCCCGATAGCTTGGCGACACCGTCTATGTGTATTTCGGCTGAGATGCTTCCGGGCTGTGCTCCATCATGTCGGGCCCACCAGGGGCCCACCAGGGGCCCGTGAAGCTGCATGGTCGCACTTGGTAGGTCGTGGACGTCACGGGTTCCTGCTGAGCCCACCCAGGGTGGAGGAGCTCTTCACTTCCTCTCACATCCGTCAGATCCGCGGCTCCCCGGACCCCTCCCCGGACCCCTCCCCGGACCCCTCCCCGGACCCCTCCCCGGACCCCTCCCCGGACCCCTCCCCGGACCCCTCCCCGGACCCCTCCCCGGACCCCTCCCCGGACCCCTCCCCGGACCCCTCCCCGGACCCCTCCCCGGACCCCTCCCCGGACCCCTCCCCGGACCCCTCCCCGGACCCATCCCCGGACCCCTCCCCGGACCCATCCCCGGACCCATCCCCGGCCCACCCAGATCAAAATGATCCGCAACATCCTGGCGGGTAAGGCCCACCCCGCGTGTCCGGTGCTGGGCTCCGGGATGGTGGACGTCCGCGATGTGGCAGCCGCGCACTGCCTGGCGATGGTGCACCCCGCGGCGGAGGGCAGGTGTGTTATTAAGGCAGGCAGGACAGGAGTGCGTGACATGCGGCGGAGGGCAGGGGTGTGTGTGTGGGGGGGGGGCGATTGGAGGTCGGGTGGGGGAGGATTCAGGGCGAAGGGATTTTCGAGGGTGGAGGGGCGTGCACTTGCCCGGCCAGCTCCAGGAGCGGGTTGCGCTGCAGCAGCTGTCAGCCGACCCACCCGTGTTGCTTCCGTGACCACGTATCTCTCCCACCCCGCCCCACCCTACACCAATCCGTACACGCCACCCCCTATCTGCCGCACCTCTAGCGGTCAACCCCTAGGGGCCCATCACCTCGGGTCACTTGCCCATCTCTGCTCGTGTCGCCTCGCCACCCCGTCCCCTCCCCCGCTCCCCACCCCACCCCACCCCACCCCACCCCGTCCCCTCCCCACCCCACCCCACCCCACCCCACCCCACCCCACCCCTCCCCACCCCACCCCACCCCACCCCACCCCACCCCGCTCCCAGGTACATCACGGTGTGTCGGTCCATCTACTACGCGGAGATGATCGGCCTCATCAAGAAGGCCTTCCCGGACTCCGGGCTCAAGACCCCCATCGCGGTGGCGCCCAAGTGGCTGCTGTGGCTGGTGGGCCCCGCGGCCGGTCTGTCCCGGGACCTGGTCAGGTGGGCGGGGGAGCAGTGTGTGTTTGTTTGGTGAGGAACCCGCCCGTGTGTTATTCGGCGGGCAGGGCCGGAGTGCGTGCTGTGCAAGGTGTGTCCTTGTGTGTGTGTGTATGTATCAGAAACATGTGTGGTGTGGTGTGGGTGTTAAATAACTGTGTGTCTCCGGTGGGTGGGTGGGTGGGTGGGGCGATGGTGCATAGATGGGGATCTTCGGATAGGCGGCATGGTCAGGAGGATGCCACTCATGTCAGCGGGACGGCACACCGGACATGCTGCGGGCGTGTGGCCGCTCAGCAGCCCTGCCGCTGCTAATGCTGCTGCTGCTGCTACTGCTGCTGGCCGATGGGCATCCGACCGCGGCCTCGCTTCATCGCACCTCAGAGTCCTCGAGGGTCCGGTCCGGCCGCCATCCCCAATCCCATCCGGCAGAAATACATACGGGCTGCCCTTCTCGCCCACGGGTCTTCCCGGTTGCTCCCGCCTCCCCATCTGCCCAAGAAGTCTCATCACCATCAGACACACCCACCCCATATGCTTGAGGGACCGCCCGCAGCCACCACCAACCCCTCGCATCACCCCCCTCTGCCCGTCCTCAGCAACGCGGTGGGCATGTGCCCCCAGTTCGACAGCTCCAAGATCCAGAGCGAGCTCGGGTTCCGGTTCCACCCACTGGAGGCGGCGCTCAAGGACGCGGTGGAGGGGATGCTGAGCTTGGGGATCGTGAAGCCGTTTTGAGGGAGGGGGCTCGGGGAAGGTACGACATCGACCAGTCCCAGGCGTCTCGGGGCCCGGGGATTGATGGGTGGGTGGGTGGGTGGGTGTATCTATTCGTCATCGGATGAAACGATGACGGTCATCTCCATGATGGCATGTCCTTACGTACATACCCTAGTTAACCTATGCGCAGGAGGTGGTTTGAAGGAGTGATGGGAGCTGCAGCGCATCCGGGCCTTCCCCAAGGGGCGCGAACTGCAGCAGCGGCGGCAGTGTACCCCAATCGCCAGTGTATCCCAAAGTCCCAGCAGGGCCACTGAGGGGGCCTGTAGGTGATTCGGCTGTACACTTATTTCGCACAGCCAACGTACATATTCAGTGTGTTTAGGTAAGAGACCCGCCCGTGACCATATTCTGTGTGTGGAAACGGACGTGCTGCGCCGTGCAACAGATCCGCAGTGGCGGGTGCTTACAACGCGGCCGCCCTGGTCAGTGGTGGGGTGCGTGCTGGACGCGCGGTGCCGAGTGAGACGTCACGTTACCCAATCGTGGCAGTCGTGACTGCAAAACAACTATAAGCCTGTAGACTTTGACTGATGGGGTCATGCGCTCGTGCTGATGGACTCCAGGGCAGGCAATGGAGAGGAACCGTCCGCGTGTCGGGCATCTGAGGGGGCTGTGTTGCAAGTCTGGGGTTGAAATGAAAAGAAGAAAATCAGACCCAGAAACACCGCAGTGTAGGTCTGGGGTGGTCTGGACCGCGCCGTCCTTTGGGCCGCTCTTGGCCCGTGTGACACGGCTGGCTCTGTCCGCTCTAACCCGCCACCGCCGGCCACCGTGTTCGGGCGTCCGGTCGTACGCGCGGCGGGACAACAGGGATGACCGGGATGCACACTGAGGTATACGACAGTGACCGACCTTGCCGGGCCACACCCCAGACAACGGACTTCAGGAGCAAGCGCCGGTGACTTCCTAACCACAACCTCCCGCTTGTCCTGTCCTGCTAGGACAGACACGGGGCGGTGCCGTGGCACTCACACGCCAGTGCCGTCCTGCCGTACAGCAACCACCCATCACGTGGCATCTGCATTACGAGGCATCTCCGTAGGGAGAGCACGAGTGCAGGTACGGCAACCACGAGTGCAGGTACGGCAACCACGAGTGCAGGTACGGCAACGCTCGCAGCCTGCATGACTCGCCCTCACATCGACCTGTTGGCGCGTGGGATCACAGTTCAGCTTGGTCCCCTCTTAGCCCCCACCCCACAGCTCTGAGCACACAAATACCGCAACCCACCGCCATAGAGACCTTTTTCTCGGACCACTTCACTAGATGCACAGGTACGCCCCGGGGCCCACTGTCACAGGGTGCATCCACTCGCGCCCCCAACCGTAGCACCTCCTGACCTGCGGCACCCCAACCCGTCCAGCGTCCCCGCCTCCCTGCCACCGCCTCACTAGCCTCACCACTCTCCCCCAACGTGCCCTCAGCAAAACGCCAGCTCCGCCGACGCAAACTTGGCCCCACAGAAGCGCGCCGGGGCATCTGGGCCGTGGCCGCTGCTGCCCGGGGCAGCACGGCCGCGGAGCATGACGATGGCCCGCCGTACACCCCGCGGTACGGCAGGCACCTCGTGCTCGAAGCGCTGCCAGGACCCGGGCGGCAGGTGCTCACACTCCCGGTACACCAGGTGGCGGCTGGGTCGCATCACGAAGGACTGCAGGGAGGGGATGGCGTCGCCCGCGCCCGCCCCCGCCGTGGCGCCCCCGCCGGCGTCGCCGCTGCCGCCGCGGCCAGGGCCTTCATCGAGCAGCAGTGCGACCGCGTACTCGGCCTCACAGTCCGACCTGCGGGGAGAGAGGCGCGCAAGGGAAAGGAGGTCTGCGCTGTGCATCGAGTAATGACAGGACAGGGACGGGGCAGTGCACAGGGTGGTGCGAAGGGCCTGCCCCTGCCCCTGCCCCCACTCGACCCCGGAAGCCCCAGGCGCCTCCGTTCCCTCCGTTCGCTGCCCCACCTGGCGCCCACGTGCACGCTCAGCCGCAGCCCCAGCTCCGCATCCAGCAGGTGGGCCGCCTGGGCCGCGGTCAGGCCCCGCCGCTGAAGCTCCCAGTCCAGGTCCACAATCTTAGGGAGGGAGGGAGGGAGCAGGGAGTATGTGGGGTGAGGAGAGGGACGGATGCACTCTAAGAGGCCTGGGGGATTCAAATGGCCCTTCAGGAAAGCATGCCCGCGCCCTTCCCTGTAGTTGTGAGGAAACCACTTTCAGCACACCGTGCAACCCACGGGCGTCCAGCCCCGCAGATCGCCTCAGGTGTGGGTAGCTTCCGCTCCCTTCAGCTGCCGAGCGCGCACCTCATCTGCCCCGCCGGCCGCCGCCGCGCAGCGCCGCTTCTTCCTCCTCTTCCCCCTCCTCTTCCCCCTCCTCTTCCCCCTCCTCTTCCCCCCTCCCCCCTGACCCCCCGCCCACCTGCACCACCTCGGACCAGGTGCCCAGAGTCGCCAGGCAGCACGCCCCTCCACTCCGCGGCTGCACGCCCCCTTGCAACCGCCCATCCGCCGCGTTCCGCTCAGCGAGGGGCGGCTCCGCCCGCCGAGCCCCCGCCGCCGCTGCCTCCGCCTCCGCCGCCCCCGGCCCCGGCGTGCCTTCACCGTCCGCGGCTCCCCGCGCATCACGGACCGGCGCCGGTCCCCCTCGCCTCGCGACCAGGTCGATAAGGCCCTTGAGAGCCCGGTGCATGTGCGGCACGAGGCGGCCGTTGCCGGGGTAAGGCAGCGGCGGCCCTGGGGGCGTTGCTGCCGGGAGATCGGCGGCTCCGCCTGCTGCCGCGGCCGCAACGGCCTCTCCAGGGGCGGTGGCCATGCCCTGCGGCACCTCCTCCCAGGCCACCTCCTTGCCAGCGGAGGTATTGAGAACCTGATGGGGGGAACCCAGACGCAGGGGAGGTTCGGGTGCCGGCCGGCGGGTGGGGACAGGGAGATGGGGTGACGGGGACCGGGTGTGAGGGTGATGTATTGGAATAAGGGAACGCAGAACCGGGTGTTGGGTGCTCATCCGTCGCCGCGGGCGCGCCGCCAGTGGGATGCGTCCCTGCCTGACGCGTGACAAAGAAGTGCCGCAAATCACGGCCATCCAGAACAGCGTGACGGGCATTTCTGTGCCGTCAGATCCGCCGCTTGGGAGTCCCTTCGCCCATTCACAGCACGCTTTCGTCACTTCTGAATGTCTGTCGTTCTTTTCTCACCGAATGCAGTAGTATAATTAATGAAAATCCAGTGGACCCCGCAGTGGTTGGTCCCCTTCTCACCCAGGCTGTGCGCTGCCAGCGGCTCCAGGGGCGCCACCTGCCGGAACCCAGGCTCCCGAGCGGCGGCAGGACCGCCGTGTTCTCCTCGCGCCGAAATCCCTGCAGCAAAGCCAGCGACACCGGCAGCAGGTCACCAGCCGAGAGCACCAGGGCCGGGGCAGGTAGGACATACGGCGATGGGGGAGGCGGCACTACGACACCGCCAGATGGACCGAAATCGTAGCGCAACCTCGCTAGGATTCCAGGGTGCAGAGCCGCGAGGTCGCCCTGCGGCTATGAGACAGCCTTGAGGCAAAGGCTTGTGCTACAGCGAAGGGACACGCACCGCATTGCGGAGGAAGTTGCGGCGGCAGAGGGCGAGGTGCAGGTGGGCTGGGCCCACGGCGGGGCCCTTCACCGCTAGCTCGCGCAGCTGGGCCTGTGGTGCAGGGTGAGGAGTGAGGCGGCGACTGGGGTCGGGCGTTACGCTGAGGTGTGGGGCCGTGCGTTGGACAGGGGCACGGGTGACTGGAGCGCTTGGACTTGCATGTCGCATGTGAGCGACAAACACCGTGAGTTTTACTTCGGTTATAGTACAGAACAGGCAGCTGTGGGTTGCCGTCAGTGTCTGGTGCTATGACAGTGATCGATGTGTCTCGATAACAGATGATAATTAATATGGAGTGGCCTCCAGAACTATTGCCCGGGCACTTACAAGCAGCGGAGGTGACATCCTGTACCGCCAGGCGTGCACGTCGCAAGCCGCATCGCGCCAGGCCCGACAAATCAAGGAGCCGGTTCGTGCCATTGTCTCTGTGTCTAGGAATTGCATAACTGCATGGATTAATTCGTCTGGGAGCTGCGCCAACGTCGTTGAGGAGTTTTCAGCAACCTTATCGCTCGTATAGCCCTCACCACTTATATACATCATGATTGACAACAGCAACGTTAAAAAAGTGCAGACCCGCTGTTTCAAGAGGCAAGCAAATACGATTACGGGTAACAATCAAAGGATGTGACAGTCTGTGGGCTAATAAGCAAATATAAGGACGCATTTATTTGTCCTTGTGTCCTGATGCGTCGTGCACGCGAGCTGGCAAAGAAGGTAAGAAGCTGCTTCCAACACGATGGAAGGTGGCAGTTGCATCTATCCCGCACGGGCATTGCGGCATAGAACAGTTTTAATTTCTCAAACACCACAATAAAAACACTTGATCATCACATTCTCTTGCAAAACAATTTGCAGATGCGGTCATAGTGGGGCATTAGTAAAGTTGACAATTCCACGGGAAATATTGCGCAGGACTGCAATCACTGCATCGAAAGCATACTGAGGATTGAAATACCTTTATATGCATAATATCTAGGATAACTTGTGGGTTACGATGTATTTACTAGTTGCACCGTCGGGGCCTGTAGAAATGCATTCCGATAGGGATGTGAACTTACGGGTCGCAAGGAGGACGCCTGCAAGGAGGACGCCTGCAAGTAAATAATTGGTATATGCGAAACTCCCCGGCACCGCCACCGACGTCGGCCCGCCGACGCTGTTGGCGCTGCCCAGCGCCGAAGGCAGCACCCCGCCGCCTCCGGCACCGGCACTCCGCCGCAAGGGGCACTAGCAACCGGCAATCGCACACGCTGCCTCAGGAGAGACTCATACCAGGCAGCACACCAGTCTGCCGGCCCCCTTCCCCAATTTTCGGCTTTTGAACCCTCGTTCTCGCATTGCCTATGGACGGGATCAAGCCTGGTGGGGCTATTATCGTGCTCTCCATACAATCTCGATTCCCCCCGCCATGTGATTCGGCGGGTCTGGCGCGGTTTCCAGAAGAGGCAATCCTGGCGCACTGGCGACCTGGCGTGTTGGCCGGTATGGCTGCATGAACCTACCACCACCACCACCACCGGGTGATGGAGGATGGGTGCGCAGTCCTTGGTAGGGGCTGATGAGATGAGGCGCCTACGAGCTATCCGCGTGCCGTACACATGCATGCAAGCAGGGCACGGCCATACCTTGTATCTATCCACCGATTGCCGTATACCTTCGTACACAATCTGAAGACATCGACGTACATAGCTTTCCGGCGTGTGCGACCATCACACCGCCCAGGTGGCCTCATCGCCCCGGACGGGTCGAACTGAGGGGGCGATGGGGAGGCGATGCCTCGAGGTGCCGTACAAACTAACAACAGAACCGCGCCATCGAGCCGCCCGTTGCACACTGCGCAGCCCCGACGAAAACACCAGCAGCACGCTTCGCTGTCTGCAGTACTCAGTGCTGTGACTCGTCCGAAACATCAGGCCCACATGACTGTACGAAAGAGAAACCGATCCGCGTCAGTGTGTACCCGCCGTTGGACATCGCCTCCCCATCCCCATCTATCTGCCGTACACAAGGGGGCTTCAATTGCCACCATCTGTGCTGCCTGCGAACACTCTTGCCCGTCCATCACGCGCCCCGTCACCTCCACCACTGCCGTACCTACGCCGTCACCGAGTTGGCATCATGGCGTACTGCGGCCGCTCCTCCCGGCCGATGGCACCCGGAGGATCGCGAACCTATCAGGCGGAGGTCGGCTGCGTGTCCGCCGCCGGCCGTCCCTGAACATCATCCTTTTCGTTGATCGCGTCCACGCAATGGCCGACAACGCAATGGCTCTGGCTGCTGCGCATCGGTCGCCAAGCCGAAGTGGGTGTTCCACTGGACGGCTGACGGCTGACGGCTGTTGGCATCTCGTTGGCATCTCGCTGGCATCTCGCTGGCATCTCGCTGGCATCTCGCTCAAGTTTGGGCCCTATCCCACCTCAACCTAACCTAACCTAACCTATCCCACACTATCCTATCAGCTAACACACCTCCGGTTCCTATCCCACCCTATCCCACACTACTTACTATCAAACCCCCGGGTCCCCCCTGCCCAGCCCCGCAATCACCTGCCCCGCCTCCCACTCCAAGCCCGCCCGCTGGAACGCAGCCGCCGCCCCCCGCACATCCCCCACCGCCGCGAGCGCCAGCGCCGCCTCCGTGGCCCCGCCTGCCGCCTCCATGTGCCCCGCGTACAGCCGCGCCGCGGCCTCCCACGTCGCCCTCCCGCCCGCGGCCGCCAGCGCCACCACGTCCGCGCTCATCATACCCTCCGCGCCCGCCGCCACGCCCAGCGCACCACCCACGTCGCCCTCCCACATCGCCGACACGAACTGCAGCTCCTCCGGCAGCTGCTGCTGCTGCCGCTGCCCCTCCCCCTCCCCCTCCGGATGCGGCTGGTGTTGCTGATGCGGCAGGGACTCCTGCGACGTCCTCCGCACATCGTGCAGTAGCAGCTGCTGCACCTGCGCCTCCAACTGCGCCCGCGCGGCTGCCCCCAGGCCCCGCTGCGGCAGCGGCTGATGGGACACCGGCGCGGCCGCGTCGACAACCGGCCCCGCATCCACCTCCTCCACCTCACCGGTCCTATCCAGCTCCGCTGCGTGGACGTGCGTGTGACGGGTATTCGCTGACCGGTGCACGGCAGCCGCACGTCCTGCGGGGATACCCTCGCTGCCGCCGCCGCCGCCATCGGCCCCGTCACCACCGCCACCGACGGGTTGCGGATGTGGTGGCCCCGTGGGGTACATGGCCTCCGCCAGCTGCAAGATCAGTCGGTGCGCCGCGGCGGCCACCTCCGGCTGGCGCAGGTCGGGCAGGTCGGGCAGCAGCGGCCGCGCGGCGGCGGCCGGGGGCCTGCGGCCGCGGCGGATCCGGCCCGGCGGCGTCGGCTCCACCAGCCGCTGCGGCGGAGCCGCCGCCGCCGCCTGCGCCGCCGCCGCCACCGCTGCCGTGACCTGTCCTGACGGAGCAGCAGCGGAGGCTGCTGAGGTTGCGGACCCCGCGGCGTCCCGAGTGCCGGGGCATGGCTCCCCAGTCAGGCCCTCCTCCAGAGCTCGGCCCGCGGGGCCGACTGGGTCAGTAGCAGCAGCACCAGCAGCCGACGGACCTCCTCCATCACCCACCTGGGGGGTCGGCTCAGTGGTGTCCATATTGAGGGCGGTGCTGGCGGCGGCGGCGGCGGCGCTAAGGCCGCTGCTGAAGCTGCGGGCACGCGGGAGGCGGTCGTCCGCATCAGGTCCAGCGGCTGCCGCGACCGCCGCCGCTGTCGGTGCCGTACTCGGTACGGGCGCGGCCGCGTTGGCGATGGCGGCGGCGGAGCCGCCACCGCCGCCGGCAGCAGCCTCCCGCGGGTCTGTCACGGCTGCCGCCGCCGGCTGCTGCTGCAGCGGCTGAGGCGGCTGCTGTGGCTGCTGTCGCTTCGTCGCCTCCCCCTCCCAGTCCTGCAGCTGCCTGCTCTCCAGCCGCCAGCACCGAACGCTCTGGTCGCGGGCCCCACTGAACAGCAGCCACACGGAGGAGCCCAGCCGCCCCACCACCACCCCCGGGACAGCAGCCGGGCGGTGGGTCCCTTCACCACCGCCAGGCCCGTAGCCCTGCGCCTGCGCCTGCTGCTCCGCCTGCCCCTGCCTCTGCCCCTGCCCCTGCCCCTGCCCCTGCCCTGCCCCTGCCCTGCCCCTGCCCCTGCCCCTGCCCCTGCCCCTGCCCTGCCCCTGCCCCTGCCCCTGCCCCTGCCCTGCCCCTGCCCCTGCCCCTGCCCCTGCCCCTGCCCCTGCCCCTGCCCCTGCCCCTGCCCCTGCCCCTGCCCCGGTGTTCGTGGTTCCGGTTCCGGTTCCGGTTCCAGTTGCAATCGCTGCTGCGGCTGTGCCTGTATCTGTCCGGCATGCGCGTCCGATGTCGGAGGTGCGTCGTAGTCCTTGAGACGTGGCCGCTGCGTCACCGTCGCCACCTTGCGCAGCCCCCTGGGGGGCACCCGCACCGCACACAGGGAGGTGATGGAGTCGAGGTGGCCGTGGTGGCCGCCCGGGCCCAGGGTCCGCAGCCGCACCGCTGACAGCGCCTCCGCAGGCTGAGCCCCGGCAGGCTGAGCCCCCGCACCGACGCCTGGCGCCCGGACCCGCGCCGCGGCCGCGGCCGCACGCTCCGCTTCCGCCGCTGTCCCCACCGGATTGGATGCTGATCGGTGAGCGGCCTGTACAGCCTCCGCCTCCGACGGGTCGGATGGAGCCGCAGGCCGTACGGCTGCATCGATGGCGGCGCTCGGCCGCCGTACGGTCCATAGCTGCACGCCGCCGTCGTCGGCGCCCACCGCCAGACATGTACGGCCCACCCAGCAGCCGCCCACCAGATGTCGAGCATCGGAGGCGAAACTCGCGAGCGCTGGGAGGCCGCCGGGAGGGGCGGCGGCTGCAGCCGACAGGCCGCCGCGGCTGTACGGCGGCACGCCGTACACAGCGACCGAGTTCCGGCCGCACAGCGCCGCCAGCAGGGCCACCCCATCCTTGCCGCCGTCTTGCACTCGGCTGTCGTCGATCCGGCGGCCGCCTCCGCCGCCACCGCCGCCGTCGCCGTCATCATCGTCGTCGTCAGTGCCGTCCCCTTCATCCGCCCAGAACAGCGACCGGGTTTCCTGCAGTCCGCTGCCCACCGCCACCACCCGCCAGGTGGCCCCGCCGCGGCCACCCGTTGGTGCCGCTGGTCCTGCTGCTACTGCCGCCCCTGCAGCTGGCGCCGCCAGCGGCTGCAGCGGCTGCTGCTCAGCCACCAGCAGCTGACCGCCGGGCCCCACATAGCCGGCCGCGGATGTAGCTGAGGCTGCGGGTGCTGCTGCCGCACCGCCGCCTGCCCCGCCCCCGCTGAAAGCGACCGCGAGCCAGCCCCGCTCCGGATGTACCGCCACCGCCGTCACGGGCAGGTCCCCGCCGCTGCGGCCGCCACCGCCGCCGCCGCCGCCGCCACCTCCACCGCTGTTGGGGTGCTGTTGGTGACGCTGGTGCGAGTGGCTTTGGTGCAGTGAGGGATGGGCGGGGTGGGAGGGGGTATTGGCCGCCGCTGCACCTGCACCCGGGGGGGCCCGGGCCGCGGTGCCCGGGGGCGCGGAGGCGGCTCCAGGGGCGCTGTCAGTCGTCGCCGCCCCCTGGGCCAGCAGAGACTGCAGCTGCGCGCCAACCTGCGAGAGGGGCGGAGGTTCGGGCGGGGCTCATTTCTGTGCGTAGTGATCTCGGTGCCCAGCTTCGGTCCCCACGCGCGGAAAGTTACCGTACAATGGTGGGTGCGTACGGCAAAGCACTTACGTCCACGGGTTTGGCGTGCACCAGGGAGGGTCCCAGACCCGGCTCGGCGGCGTCCGCGTCCAGGGAGGGGCCCGGCCAGCGCAGCAGCCTGCCCTCGCCGCCGCAGCTCAGCAGGAAGAACCCGCCCGACTCGGGCCACGACGACGGAACACACGGGGATGTGGCACCGGGCGCCCCCGCCGGCGGCTTTGGCCCCGCGGGCCCTGCGGCCTGCGCACCTGCCCCGCTACACCGGCCGCCGCCGCCGCGACCGCCACCGCGGCCGCGGCCGCCGCCGCCGGCCCCACCCGCACCGCCCCCACGTCCCCGCTGCTGCTGCTGCGGCTGCTGCTCCCGGCTTGGATGCTGCGGCGCCGTCGCCGACCCCCCGGGTGCTCCCCCTGGCCCTGCATCCGCAGCGCCGGAAGGTTGAGGCCCCTCCGTCCGCATCCCCGTCGCAGTCGCCGCCGCAGCCGCCAGCCCCTCCCGCTGACGTCCCTCCGCATCAGCGGCACTGCCCACCGGGGCGCCTGCCGCCGCGTCTCCCCGCCGCGCCGCCAGCTGAAGGCCACACGACGGCTCCTCGCCGCCGCCTCGGCCGCCCCGCCCCGGTCCCACCTGCAACCCCGCCCGCCCCCGGCCTCGGAACCCCGAGCCCGCGGCACCGGACGGACCGCGGCTGACTGCGAACGACGGCACATGGCTGCCGGCGCCGCCGGCGCCCGCTGCGGTGCCGCCCGTCAACCCCCCGCTGACGGCTCCTTCACAGCCCGGGGGGTGCCCCCGACCGGCGTCGGAGGAGTCGCCTGCGCCACCCGTGGCGCTACCAGCGGTGGCAGTGGCGGCGGCCGCGGCAGACTGTCCCTGACTCAGTCGGTGGGCCGCTCGCGCCGCTGACCAGGAGCTTCTCTGGGGGGGCCCCAGCTGGCTGGGCTGATGCGGTGGAGCTTGATTGTGTTGATGGTGCGGCGGCGGCGACGTTGCGGTGGAGGCGTCGATGGTCGGGGCAGGCTGAGGTGGCGGTAGTGCTGGCGCCCGCGGCCCTTGCTGGGCTGGTGGCTCGGGGTTCTGTGGTTCCGGTGGAGGTGGCAGCGGCGGCGATGGGGGAGGCGGCAGCGGGGCAGGCGGCGGCGGGGGCGGAGGCGGAGGCGGAGGCGCAGCCCCTGTCGGTAGCTCGCCGCTGCTGGCCTCATCCGGGGCGGCGGCAGGCTGCTCGCCCACATCCGCTCCCTCCGTCGGTCCAACGTTCTGCCCGCATGCGCTCGGCGCCGGTTTGGGGGTCCGCGAGGGCCCCCCGCGAATGTGTGAGGTGCTGCCGGCCACGGCGGCGTTGGTCCGGGCCCTTGAGTTGGGCCCCGTCGCGGCGGTGGGGGCAGCCGCCACGGCACCAGCACCCGCAGCTGGCGCAGCCGCGGGCGGGGCCGCCATCCACACCAGCTGCGTCACCGGCCCCGAGTGCCGTACATTGAAGACGCGGGAGAACTGCGCTCGCACGTCCATGAGTCCCACACTGCCGTCCGCGCAGCCGAACGCCAGGTAGCCTGATGAGGCCACATGCACCCACGGCGAGGGCGAGGGCGAGGACCCGGGTGAGGGTGAGGGCTAGGGCGGCCTACTCCAGGCCGTGGGAGGGCTGCTCGCCTCCAGTGACCCCTTTACAGAGGGCAGCCCAACCCAACCCAGACGCCCCCGCGCACTGGTGGCACGTTGGACACTGCCTAATCTGAGGAGGCCCGTACTACTGGCCCTCCCCGGGCACCCCGTCCTTTGGCCCTTTCGTCCTGTGCCCCTGCCCCTGGCCCTCCCTGCCCCTGGCCTGCGGGAGCACACTCACGGGAATCCACCGGGTGCCAGGCCACACTGACCACCTGCGGGCAGGGCAGGGCAGGGCAGGGCAGGGCAGGGCAGGGCAGGGCAGGGCAGGGCAGGGCAGGGCAGGGCAGGGCAGGGCAGGGCAGGGCAGGGCAGGGCAGGGCAGGGCAGGGCAGGGCAGGGCAGGGCAGGGCAGGGCAGGGCAGGGCAGGTAAATTGGTAGACATCTTTATAAGGGGAGGGAGGGCAGGGAGGGGAGGGAGGGGAGGTGAAGGGGTAGGAGGGTGCATACGATAACGCTGCGACCGCTGCGACCGCGGCCGATGTTCCAACTGAGGATGTTCGCCCGCGGGTCGGCCCACCAGGACCCCGCACTCCCCGCACATGCGGGCACGGGGGCACCGGCCCGGTGGCCCATCCTGTCACCTGCCACGCAGACGCCTATGCCAATCCACCTCCCTACCTCCCCACCTTCCTACCTCCCCACCTCCCTACCTCCCCACCTTCCTACCTCCCCACCTCCCTACCTCCCCACCTCCCTACTTCCCCACCCACTGCCAACCCGCAGCCGCTCCCGCATGTCCCCGGTCAGGTCATGGTGGGTTTGTTTGCTCGACTGCTCCTGACCCACGGGACACCCCTCACCTGGTCTCTAACATCCTTCCACAGCAAGGCGCTGGGCCAGGGCCCCTCGGGACCGCCCTCGACCCCTCCCGCGTCGCATCCGCCGCCGCCGCCCCCTCCGCCGCCGCCAGCTGCGGCCTTGCCGCCCCGCTTGACGCGGCCGCCACCCTCCGAGGCTGCGGAGGGGGCCGAGCTGGACAGACTCGCCCAGCTGGCCTCGCTGTCCGGGGGCTCGTGGTCCGATCCGGGTGCCTCGGTATGCGGCCGCGAGGGTGAGGCAGCTGCCCCTACCTCCTCCACTCCACCTTGTGGCTGCAGCAGCTGCTGCTGCTGCTGCTGCTGCTGCTGCTCGGCATGGTCGCCTCCATTCCCCGATGCCTCTCCCAGTCCCGGCTCCTGTCGCTGCTTCCGCAGCCGCGCAACGCCATCTGTTGCACTCGCCTCCGGTGCGTCTGGCAGCGCTGCATCAGCAGCAGTAGCATCCGAAGCATTAGCAGCAGTAACAGCAGTAGCATCCGAAGAAGTAGCAGCGGCGGCAGCCATGCCGGCCGTGGGTACGGTGGTGGTGGTCTGCTCTCCGGGCTGGTCGTGCTGAGGTAGCTGGTGTGGTAGCTGGTGCGGCTGCGGTTGCTGCGGGCCCGACACGGACGGCCGGTGTTGTTGTTGGAGGTGTTGGCGCCTGGGGATGCTGGGCAGCAGGGACCCATGGGTCACTGCCACGGTCCGCAGTGTGCGGTCACCGCAGCCCACAGCCAGGACGCCCGGCCAGCGGCCTGCAGGGGAGGGGCGCGAGCGCAGGGGAGGGGAGCGTACAGGCGTTGCGACTTGCTTGCTGCCAACTGGAACTGCGCTGCTGACCGCCAGGGCAAAGGTCCGGTGGCAAAGGTCCGGATGGACTGTACCCGGAATGGATCTCCAGCGATGTGACGATCACGAGCGAGGGCACGAGATGAGAGGGGTTCGGAGAGCAAGTGGGTAGCGAGGTTGGCTCGCAAGCCGCCGCCCGATACGGAAATGCCCACAAAATCACGAGGCGCGATGCCTGGGAGAGCTCACGTAGATAGGTAGGCAGTCAGTTGAGGTGTACCGAGATGCTGCGGCCACGTCTCCAAACAACGGACGAGCTTACCTCCGCACGCCGTCCGTCCCTTCCCTGGACTTCTCGGGTGCTCACCTCCCACCTGCAGCGCATGCGGGTAGCCGCCCAGCCCCAGCAGCCGCCACCACACGCTGCCGCCGCGCGGCTGCACCGCCCCGCTCGCCGCGGCTGCGGCCGCCTCCGCACCACCGCCCTCCCGCCGCCCCGGCTGCGGCTGCGGCTGCCCCAGGTCCAGGTCAGTGACCAGGAGGCTGCGGTCCTGGGAGGCGGTCACCAGCCGGATACGCAGCGGAGGCGGCGCCGGGGCACCCGCAGAGGAGCCGGGGCTTGGGCCGCTCGCTTCGGGTTCCCGGGGGGGTCCATCCGGGGGTGGAGAGGCACTCTCCGGCGGCGCAGCCGCCGGGGATGCAGGCCCCGTCGCCGCTGCTGCCGCCGCGGCCGCTGCTTCCGAGTCCCCGGTGTCGTACTGCTGCTGCTGCCGCGGCGGCGGCTCGGAAGTGGACTGCTGCTGCTGCTGCTGCTCGGGTGAAGAGAAAGATGGCTCGGCGGTAGCGGCGGCAGCAGCGGCGGGAGAAGGACCCGGGGGCTGCGATGGCGCCGGCTCCGTCGGCGGCAGTGCCGCCGCACCGCCGCGGCTGGCGACGGCATCGGACGGCACCCGCATCGCGTGCAGCGCGAACACGGTGCGGCTGTGGTGCTTGAGGCGGGCGGCGAGGACGGCCTTGCCGGTGGCTGGGATGTCCAGCGTGTTGAGGCGGGAGGGAAGGGGAGGGGACGGGAGGGCAAGCGGGGACGAGGACGGGGACGTCGCACAAGCCCGCACCGGGTGATGGAGGTCTGCCCCAGTGAGATGTGGAGAGCAGGTAAAACACGATCAGTGCGGTCCCAAGCAGCCCACCTGGAGGCGGCCTTCCTACACTATGTCAACGCAGACGCACGTAACAAACAGCCTCCGGGGGTACGTCCTCCGCGCCAACATGCTTCGCCGACTCCCGCTCTCTCTGTGTGTGAATTCGATGTGCCAGTATGCATCGCTTCCAGACTAGTTTGGGTTTTGGGTTACTTTTCCCGCCTCGTCACGCCCCCTCCCCCCCTGTCCCATGATTGCCCGGCGACATGCCCCCCGGAGCCAGGCCCCGTGGGCACCCAGTGACTCACCCAGTGACACGGTGTACAGCAGCACGTGGCCCCAGGGAGCCGCCATTACTACCACAAGCTCTGCACCGCCGCCATGTGGGTCGCAGCCCGGCAGCAACGCCGCGGGCACCCAGGTGCGCCGGGAGCCGCTGCCACCACCGGGGCCGGCTTGCTGCGCGCCCTGAGGCGCCGGCGGCAGGCGCACCACCGCCATGGGCTGTGGCGGTGGCGGCGTCGCCCCCGCCGCCGTCAACGCCGCGGCGGCCTTCATCCCTGGGAAACTCCAGACCTGCAAGTGGACGTGTGCATGGCTGGCTCAAACATCAGCTCCCCTGCCTCCCGCGGCCATGCCACGGGCCCCAATCAGGGGAGTGAAAGCACAGCCTCCGACCAACAACGCGGCCTTCTCGGCCGCAACATGTCATGTGCTGGGAGGCTTCCCGGCCTGATCCCCCGTGGGTGGGGCGGGGTGTCCCCCTTGTCGCGCCATCACTCCACTGGAGGGAGTTGGCTCCTATGGCATACCCCAACCGCCCTCCGCCCCCCCCGGCCCCCGCAAGCCACACCTTGGCCAGTCCATCCTCGCCGCTGCTCAGCAGCCACAGGTCAGGAGGGGCGGCCCCCTCCGAGTCCGATGATGCGCGAGGGGCCTCCGGCTCCGTGCCGCCGTCCTCTCCCACCGCCCTGGCACCCGTGCGAGGCAACACAGGGCTGCCGGCGTCCCGCGTCACCCGCTGTGTGCCGCCGCTGCCCGCGCCTATAAGGTACGGCAGCGCAGCGAGCTGTAGCGACTGTACGGCGCTCCGGTGCGCTTGAGCTACGGTGAGGACCACCTGCCCCGCCGCTACGTCCACGACCCGGATGCTCCCGTCCGCGAGTCCTGCGATTACAACTGACCCGGGCCTGGAGACGGAGGAGGGCGTGCTGCAGGCGGCGAGGCAGACCACGCGGGCTGGCAGCAGACAGCCTGGCGAGTGACCCACGGGTCGCCGGGTGCCGTTCTCGGGCACCCACAGCGTCAAGCCGCCCTTGGCGTCGCCGGCGATGAACTCCGCGGGCGAGCTGCGGGGCGGGGGCCATAGATGCCCACATTAGACATTAGACATCAACCGGGCGGGGCGGCGCGGGACTGCAATGATGTGATGGTGGTCGCCCGGATGGCAGACGGAAGCGAAGCTGGGATGCAGGTTGGGGTGGTGACCGAGGCGGCCGCCATCAACTCGATTCTTCGCCCGCCGACACAGGTGTTGTCCCCTGCTGATGGCCGTTGACGGTTGGCTGGTGGGTGGTGGGTGGTGTTTTCCCCCCCAGTCCTCACCTGGCCAGTGCCACCAGGGCGGTGACCTCGGGGGAGGCCTTCCGGTGGCCGCGCACCTGCTCCCCGGAGCTCCCGTCCCAGCAGCGCAGGGAGCCGTCCTCGCAGCCGGCCGCCACCAGGGTCCTGCCGCCCGGCTGCTCGGGGGCGAGCGCCACGCTGGTCACCCTGGGGGGAGAAGAACAGGCCAAGGCAAGGGGCGCAACTCGGGAATGCGGGAAAGGTGTTCGGCGGAGGACTGGTGGGCCAGGACCGGGCCGTGCAGCAAGAAGTCAGGTGGACGATGTTTTGACCGAGCCATCGCCGGGCCTTCGACCGCGGATGAGGATGCGGATTCGCGGGGGGCCCACTCCAGGGTAGCCCACACGGATCGGATAAGGAGAGCATCGCTGACAGGCTGGCCGGCAGGCCCTGCTGATGTTGGTGCGATTGGTGCACGTGCGTGGCGGGGTCGGCGGCGAATGACTGCTCTGCATGTCCCGGGTCTTGCCCCGTGGACGGCTCGGAGTACCCGGCACCAAACACCGATGGTTGTGGCCCACCGCCCCGACGTGGCACCGAACACGATGGCATGCGATCCGTCCCGACGCCCCGGCGGCCTCCGATCCCCACCTACCTGCACGGCCCACATGAAAAGAGCCTCAGCACGGTGCGAGTGGCTGCATTGGCGAGCACCACACAGTTCTGACCGCCGTAAGCCACCAGCTGCCGGTTGGGCAAAACCGACACCACCTGGCCGCAAAACCTGGAGGTTGGGGACAGGTGCGTTTGGCAGGCGTGATGGGCGCACATCGTGTGCAAACCAAGGGGAACGCATACGCGTGTCAGGCAAGCAAGCAGGCCAACTTTGCCTCGTTGCATCTCCCGGGCAGTGGGCAGGCGCAGAGGCACGCGTACCAGTTGGGAGATGGCGGAAGTACCACGATAGAGGAACTCATGGAGCAGTTAGAAAAGCGATGAAATGATTAGGTTCGCGAACGGAATGGGCTGTTTGTTGTTTCCCTGTCAGTTAAGATGATCGGCGCAAGCAGCATCATGGTGTGGGTTGTTTCATCGTGCCGATCATTCCGTTTGTAAAAGGGTTACATTTGCCTGCCTAAGGTGTGCAGGATGATGAAGGTTTGTGCAACTCGACGACACTTGTCCGTACGAAGTCGTCGGAAACGTCTTTCCCCGCGATTGTGTAGTGTGTCCTTTCCGCTGTGCTTGCACAGCTTCACACCTGAAGCGGTTGCTTTCAAATACATATTGGTTTTCTATTAGTCTTACGTGCGCAAGTGCGCAGCTCGCAAAGATGGCGGCGGCACATAACTATGAATTGTCCTCAAAGCTAGTGCAGTATCTGGACCTGCACCTTACGCTCCCAATTATGGAATATCTCCAGGAGCGCGGTCTGTACAATGAGGATGACATTCTGCGGGCGAAGCTGGCGCTCTTGGACAAAACGAACATGGTGCGGACACTTGTTTTATCAGGACGCCCAGATCTAATCATTTATGCGTTGTAAATGTATGAAAAGGTATGCTGGTGGGTTCAGGAGTGCTCGGCCTTTTTCGCGCGCAGGTGGACTTCGCCATGGACATCTACAAGGGCCTCAATGGCGTGGATGATGTGCCTCAGGAGATGAAGGAGCGCCGCACGCAGGTTGTGGCGCGGCTGCGGCAGCTGCAGGCGGACGTGGACCCGATTATCAAGTGCCTGCAGAACAGGCACGTCGTGGAGAAGTTCCGCCAGGACAAGAGTTTCAACCTGCAGTTTCTTCAGGAGGAATTCCAGATTGGCCCGGAGCATGTGGAGGCGCTCTACCAGTATGCGCGCTTCCAGTTCAACTGCGGGAACTACTCCTTGGCGGCTGAGCTGCTGCAGTCATATCGGACGCTTTGCACCAACAGCGAGCGGAACATGAGCGCGCTTTGGGGCAAGCTTGCAGCAGAGATTCTCATGCACGAGACTGTGAACATTCAGGAGGCGCGCGAGGACGTGTTCAAGCTGAAGGAGGCCATCGACAACCAGACCTTCGCTCCGCCGCTGGCCCAGCTGCAGCAGCGCACCTGGTTGCTGCATTGGTCTCTGTACGTTTTCTGGAACCACGAGAACGGGCGCAACGACATTATCGACCTATTTTTGCTGCCCGCGTACCTCTCGGCCATCCAGATCAACGCCCCGCACCTGCTGCGGTACGTGGCGGTGGCCGTGGTGATCAACAAGAAGAAGCAGCGCAGCGTCCTGAAGGAGCTTATCCGGGCGATCCAGCAGGAGTCGTATGAGTACAGCGACCCGGTGACGCAGTTCCTGGAGTGCGTGTTCGTGCACTACGACTTCGACGGCGCGCAGCAGAAGCTGAAGGAGTGCGAGGCGGTGCTCGACAACGACTTCTTCCTTGCCGCATACAAGGACGAGTTCATTGAGAACGCGCGGCTCTTCATCTTCGAGACGTACTGCCGGATACACCAGTCCATCTCGATCGCGCTGCTGGCGGAGCGGCTGGGCATGGACCAGGAGGCCGCGGAGAAGTGGATTGCCAACCTCATTCTGAACGCGAAGCTGAACGCTAAGATTGACTCGAAGTCGGGGACGGTGGTGATGGGCACGCAATCACAGTCAGTGCACGAGCAGCTGATTGAGAAGGCCAAGATGCTGTCGGTCCGCACGTATGTGCTCGCCAACACCGTTGTCGGAAGCGTGAAGCCTTAAGCGGGAACACGGAAAGCACTCCACGGTCGGGGCGGGGTGTGGGTATCTGGGTAACGAGCACGGAAGCGCGGGGCGCCATGGCCTCTCCCTCGGAGCGCTCGGTTGCCGCAAGGGGACGGTGGATTGATTGCTGGATAGATGATTCTGCTGCGACAGCATGCAGATTGGAGATGGTGCCTTTTGG
Organism: Eudorina sp. 2006-703-Eu-15; assembly: GCA_003117195.1. Lineage (NCBI taxonomy): Eukaryota > Viridiplantae > Chlorophyta > Chlorophyceae > Chlamydomonadales > Volvocaceae > Eudorina > Eudorina sp. 2006-703-Eu-15. The sequence continues at coordinate 48,688 of BDSI01000044.1, forward strand.
CAGCGATGGGGCGTGCGCGGCCGCGGCACTTCGCACGGGCTTCGGACAGCACGGGCACTTGCTGTGGAGCCCCGCGGACAGACGTTCAAGTAGACATGTAGGAGCAAGTGAGCATACGAGCGCGGGTGCAAGGGGGAGGCTTGCTTTGGGACGCCTACCTTCAAAGCCCTACCGCAGGGAGTGCCGCAGCAGCCGCCGCCGCGGCGTCAGCAGCTGCCGTTGCAGGCCTTACGATGGCAGGAGTCGTGCACTGACCCAACTCATTAGTATGTGTACAAGACGGTTCAGACCGAGGGCGTGGCCCCAAACCTGGTGCTCACGGGGTTGCTGTGAATTCAGCGTTCAGTGGTGTTGCTCTGACTTGGGTAAGAGGGTAGCCTGTGACGAGGTTAGACGTCTAAGAACGGGGATGGATGGTTGTTTGGGGTTTGGGGGCAGTCCTAGAAGGTAGCGTTTTTGGTATGCAGCGTCTCACCAGTGTAGTTGTGAAGAGGATTGCGCGATGACACAGGCGGTCTTATGAAGGCGTGGGGGAGCGGTACTCCGTTCAGGGCATCATCTGAGGTGTGCTCGCAGGATTGGGGTTGTCGAACCAGGGTCGTGCGGGCACCTTCATCTTAACTTGGTGGACTCGTGGGTGTTCTGCGTTTGTTTGGCCTTCTGGTTGAGACTTCACTGGCAGTCTCACTGGCAGGTTTGTTGTTTACCAACGGGCTTATAACGAAGCCTGTTCGTTGACGGTGATATTTCGTAACCCAATCAGTACATTCTCGAGCTGGTGCATGGAAGTCCTCGTCATGGACGATCCTGGGATTCGTGAAGCCTTCAGCCGTAGAGGCTTACAAAAGATTGGACCGCGCTTCAGTCCATCACACGGTCCATATAGTACTGTACACATGCCGCATCCCACTTCGCGAACACAGGTCCACTCCTTTTCAGTTGTCGCCACGGAGTGGAGACCCAAATACTCCTATCTTGTCAAAACTTTTCAAGCTGATCTACAACCACTCAGCAACGTTGACAGCTCATCCTGCGTTCACACGTGACTTGTACCGTATCTATGCAACCACTTGCTCCGCAACTACGACCTGCACACATGCCGGCTGCGATCCATTCCGTCCAGAACCACTGGGGACGCGATGGCAAGCCTCTCCCTCGCGGCCACGCTCTCTGCACGACTATGGTTGGCTCCACCTGCGTTCTTACTCTTGCGGATGGTCCACCTCGACTGGCCGGATGGCGGCCGCCAGGCGATCCAAGCTCTTCTCGACACGCGCCCGCAACCCCGCCTCCCCGCACACCACCTTGCCCCCGCGGTGATCCACCTGCACCGCCACACCATCCACTGACACGCTGATAGTGCCGGCCGCCTCGTCCACAATGGCGGGACCATACTGGCTGCGCAGCAGAGCGGCAATGAGCTGCAGCTCCGCAGCGGCCGCCGCCGCCTCGTCGCCATCGGCACGCGCGCGCAGCATGGCGGACTCCGCGTTCGTCGCGGCCACTGGCTCACCCACGGCCTGCGGGAATCGACAAACAGCGTTGCGCCGGCAATGAGCAACGTCCATCGGTCATCTTCTTTGACATGTGCGACAATGCATACACAGGAAGACTGACGGTCCCTAAATCACGGCACATCATGTCCTTCCTTCCCAACATACCTGCAGCACGACGGCGATCACCGCATCGGCCACCATGTCCCCAGGGCGGCCGCCCTCCCACTCCAAAACGACGTGCGCATCGGTGCCGGTGCTGTCGTCCGCCGCCACGTAGCGCACCTCCACCGCATTGCCCACCACCACCGCCAGCACCTCGCCACCCTGCCGATGATCACCACCACAACAACAAACATGTCACGGCCGTGCCGTTTGAAGTCTCAGCTAAGACAAGAGTTGGCATCATACAATTATTTCGGAAACCCACAAAATTGTAAGCCAGCAGACTGTGCATCATCCTGTTCAACAGCGAAAGGCCAGCGCAGCGCGTCTCACCTTGCCGCCGTGTCCGGGCGACGACGTCACCGGCAGTGTCCCCGCCCCCTCCACGCCCTCGAACATGACCTCCAGCGCGAGACGAATGACTGAAAAGGGCTTGTCCACGCTGATGGCCTGGCGCTGGGTGACGCGCCCCTTGAGCAGCTTGGTGTAATGGGGCAGGTCATCCGGGTGCAGCAGCTGCTGCCCGAAGCCGCCCGTCTGCCGTACCAATACGCCGCGCACGACACCGCCTTGCCGCAGCGGCTTCTCCCCCAGCCGGCCTTGCAGCCGCACGCTGCGGTCTGGCTTGTGCGCGATCTGTGCAGATGCGGTCAGCAGGACGCCGCGGCACACGCAACCGTCTGTCATCACAGGCTGACAGACACGAGCATCGGGTGTCGTTCGGCTGCGTTGAAACGCACAAGGACGGGGCAGCGCCCTTCCGGTGCGCATGGGGAACACGGAGCGCTTTCTCTGGTATTCACGGGTTCAGAGAAAGCTTCGTATCCCTCTTGACGTCACAACCAGCGCCAAACGAAAGGCCATATGAGTAATGGACCGGCCAGCCAGCCCTTGCTGCCTCTTCTGCACGGTTTCATCACTTGACAGGAAGCACCTTGCAAGGACTAACGCCTCACACGCACAGCACAGCGCAGCGCCCCGGCCCTTGGCGGATCCGCGTCGCCACCCCACAAACCCACCGCGACGGTCTGCTGCAGCACGGGCGTGTAGACCTCCCTGGCGAGTCCGGCGGCCTTGGCGCCGTCCTTGAGCGCCTTGGCCAGCTTGCGCATCTCGCCGTACTCGCCGTGGACGAGCACCACATGCGGCGGCTTCACCGTGTCCAGGAAGCCGGACGTCTGGTCGTAATCCGCGTGCGCCGAGAAGGAAATGTTGTGCACGGCGATGCGAAGGGGGACCTGCAAGAACTCGCGCAGGACAGGCACGGATGTCCGCTTGTCCGCTGGGCACCCATTCGGCCTAGTGCGCATCCTCTTCGGACTTTTGAGCTCTCAGACTCATGCCATCATCCGCAACAACCCCGACTACCGCGGCTGAAGCGCCCTCTCCGCGTGGGCCCTGACCCGAGATGCGCTCAGCGGCAATGCTTCAGCACAGCTAAAACATCCGGACCGTGGGCCCAAGGGTGGTTCCTGGGGCAGGTCCGCGCGTCCGAATCTCGGGGCGTGCGCCCAGCTGCAGCCCCGGCCTGTCATGGTACCGTACCCCAAGCCCTCCACGCACCCTGCGGCCTTCCCTCGTGGTGATGGAGCTCGGACCGCCCAGGATCTCCTTGGCCAGCGTACCCTGCACGAGTACCGGAGGGAAGAAGGCAGTGCGCGAGAGGACCATGGAGTCAGCCGCGCGCTTGCCGAAATGCAGGTTTGGGGCCTTGCGCGCGCGGGGAGCCCCGGGGGACAGTCTCTGGGCCGCGACGACACGAATTGAGGGAAATGCGTCGGATTGTACGAGCTAAAAAGTTCCAATTTGCTCAGGGTTTAGTTACTTCCTTCGCAGTCACTTTCGCTTCGCTTGGAGCGCAATGCCGGCCCCGCACCTGCACTGCGAAGTCGCAGATGATGCACGTGTTCCGCGCGTCCTCGCACCACGCCTCGAAAAAGTCTCTGGAAGCCCCCGACTGCAGACCCGAGGGTGTGGCCATGATGACGCACGGTCCCGAGTAGTCCGCGATGAAGTGAGCCGGATTCTTCAGCGTCTGCACGTGCCGGAACTTGAACGGGTTCCGTTCCTGCGGAGGGACACGCGGCGGCGGAGGACCGACGGGCTGGCTGTTGCCGCTGGTCTACAGCCTCCAGGAACCCGACGGCACACACACCCCTAGATGTCCATCCTTCCTCAAAGTCGTCCCGGTGACGCCACGCTCCCGTGCAGCGCCCTGCAGGGCCCCCATGGACCACCTGTCCGTGTCCCGACCAGGTCTGATGGCCGTCCACCCCGTTGCACAAGGATCGCAACGCCTGCGTGAGCACCTGGGCAGCTGGCAGCGAGCAAGGCAGCCTGCAGGCCAGCCAGCCGGCTCAGGCCCCATGCCCAGCCGGTGTACGCCCGACCTACATGAAAGATCTTCTTGATGTCCTCATTGAGCGACTCAACATACGTCTGGTACACCCCCAGCGCCTTGCTCATCATGGAGCTGGCTTGGTAGATGGGGATGCCGCCCAGCTCTCCCTTGTGGGCCTCCCAGTACTCGTCCAGCAGCAGCAGCAGCTCCTGAGACCCGAATGGGAATGGGAGCAGCACCGGGGCAGGCGAAATGCCCGTGCAGCGAGGCACATACGGATAGCTGTAAAAACCCAGGTCACAGTAACGGTACATCGTAGAGAGGAGTCCAGGCAACCCGTCACAGGCCCATCACGCATCCCCCGGCGCCCCTGGCCAGGGTTCACGGGAAACCCTCGAGGACGCATTCCGCTGTCCTGGTCCCCCCGCGTGACGAAGCTGCCCTCGTGGGCCTAGTAGACCTAGCGGCCGTAATGGTGCGTCAGGGCCTCCCATCACCGCGGCAGCATCCCTCAGACCATACTTAACAATCACCATGTTGGTGTCTGACAGCAATTGGACAGAAAGTAGAGGTCATCCTTGGGAGTGGGATAAAGCCACAGCGATGCACAGCCACCCGTCCCTACCGGCACACGCATGCATGCAAGCACATGTGCTGGATATGCCTTGAGCTCTTCCTACACCTCGGCGTGGCCGCCGCGTGCGCGCAACGCCTTGCCTCCTCAGATCCTTTTTCAGTGTCACCAAGGCTGTGTCTGACAGCAATTGGACATTATAGTAAGGTTCATCTTTGGAAGGTAAAGCGATCAAGCTGACAGTCCATGCAGACTGTGATATGTCACGTATGCGATGAGGACGTATTCACGTGGTAGGAGCACGCAAATCGCCCTACGATAACTAAATTCAAGAGCCAGAGGTCACACGCTTCAGGTGTCATATGCAATAAATCTGCATGTAGCAGCCTGCACGATCCCTGGGGATGAGCTGTAAACGCCACCCGGCATCAGCCCACCAGACCCTTGCCGCCGCCGGCTGCCCACCTGTGCCCTTCCCAGCGCCACGATGGGCATCAGGACGCGCCCGCCACGGTTCAGGGTCGTACGAATGGTGTCCAGCAGCAGCTGCTCGCGCTGCAGCCGTGGCAGGTGGCGGCTTGTGCCGTACGTGCTCTCCACGATGACTGCAAGCAGGGCAAGTCGCGGATGGGCCCGTGGGACTTTGGGCACCAACAAAGCAGACGGTCTTGAGGCTACAACGGCGGTTCAGACGCACACAGGACAGGAATCAGAGTTGTTGACGGTGAGGTGAGCTCGCCTTGTGATTGCTCCCTTCCAAGACAGCTTGAAGAGTCCAGCTGACACGGTGCGCATTTGCCGCTCCGGGCACAGTGAGATACGGTAGTGCGGCACCGCAGAGCCCTTACCAATGTGCGGCGTCACCGGTGGCGTGTCTGCTCCGGGCAGGTGGCGGTCCGGGATGCGCGAGTAGTCCCCGGTGTAGAGGCAGCGCAGCCCCGCGATGTCCACCATGAACATGGCGGCACCGATGACGTGGCCAGCGCGGTACGGCGTAATCTGGAGCGCCCACGAGCGAGGTCACGCGGTGGCGGTTAGCAGCTCGACCAGCCGCCAACAGCAGCCCAGGTTTTCACCAGAGCACTACCCGGGAAAGGCGTCCGCAGGTCGGATCTGCCAAGCGGCGGCAGCCCCGCGCACCTGCATGCCCGCCACCTCAATCGTCTGGTAGAAGTCAACAACCTCAATCTTCTCCATGGAGGCGTCCAGGTCCTCCTCGTTGAACAGCGCCTCCTCACTGCTATGCTTCGCCCCTTTCGCGAGGTCCCGCAAGAGGGAGTAATAGATAGCCTTGGTTGGATGGGTCATGAAGATGCGCCCCTGATGAGAACGACAGACCACCGACGGTTTGGCATGTGACCCTGCAGTGAGGGCGCCGTCCGGCCAACATGCTGCCAGGCACGACAAGTTCATTGGTGTTTACCCCCTGCCGTGGACTGCAGCGAAAAACCCTTTAAACTGGCCCCAGGCACCTTGAAGCGAGTTTTCCGCAGCAGGTATGGGACCGCTGCGCAGTGATCCAGGTGAAAATGGGTTATCAACGCCACGTCCACAGTGTCGATGTCGATGTCATCTAGCAGTGGCAGGCTGTCCATTCCCTTGAAAGCGGGATGAATTCCGCAATCAAACATGACGGTCTTGTCCCTGTTATAAACATGCAAGCTTCTTACGGTGCGTAGCACGCTCCACAAATCGGTGCTGTGCTTACTGGTATTTAAGGATGATGCACGATCGCCCAACTTCTGATCCAGCCCCCAAGGGAATAATCTGTGCATGTGTAGACGTGTCAAGCTCGCCGCCCTCAACAGCCACCTCCTCTGCCTTCCGCTTGGCGGCCATTTTCGTCCTGGGCTGGTGCAGCACCTGATGGTCGCACTTTTCAGAACACTTTAATTACATACTGTATTTTATTTTTCGCGACCGGAACAGTGTCCGGTAGGTCCACCTGACAGTGTGCTCAAACGTTCTGCAACAAGTGGCACGAAAAAAGCTTCCAGTGCCTTCACATAACACATCTGTGATGCCCTACAATGACTGTTAAGTTGTCCGACAAGGTGTTCATCTACCCGCACTGTCGTAAGACGGTCGTACAGTAGTTGGCGTGTCACTTGTCAAGCCGTCGTACACACGAGCTACTGACCAACTTCACAGAAAAACCGCGCGCATCTCGAGATGCCGTTGTACATTCTGGCACACTGGGTACCCCTCCACTGCGACCTTGGGGTCGGCACAATGCGTTAGCGAAGTCTTCCTAGCACATCTTACGCCCCCCCCCCCCACGCCCTTTCCAGCCTACTATTCTATGATAGTGCTCGTGCCGCCGATAAGGGGAGCCGTTTCATCTTCACACTCAGCAGCGATTATATGTACTCCGCACTTGCGGTGCTAACTACGGGCATACACAGTATGGTAAATCAATGACTCGGCAGTTAGAAACATGCGACCTTCACCGCATTCCCGCGCCCATCTGCGCTCTAGTAGACAATGATACGCGCATGCCGCTATAATACACAGAAGTCCATGTATGTCGATTATTTCGGTGGCGCGGAACCCTTTTTCAAGTGGATCATGCGCGCCGCAGCCTCGCTGTAGTCCACAAACTCATCCCGTCGCCGGTTGAACTTCTTATCCAGCACGCCTTGCTCCTTCATGAACTGGATCTGTGGGTTTCATGGTAAAAGGCCGCGGACAGGCGCCGCGGAGGGCATGCAGCACTGTACTCATTACGAGCCCCGACGCAAACTTCAAGGAGTCTCAGACCATCCCGCTGCGCCCCAGATCCACCACGTATAGCCTCGGCCACAACACTAAGCGCCTATCCTGCGATCCATGCTTCCACCCATATGCGATGTGCACCCAAGCCAAGCTATCAACGGGGTCACCCAATCACCAGGGCCGCCCAATCCAGGCCAGCATTAGGGGATTACACAGGCCCGGCGCGCGTGCGTGCACGCAACCTCTCACCTCCTCCTCATCCCAGGTGTATTCCTTCTTCATCACTGATGCCATCGCCGGCCCATCTCGCACTAAGTACCCCGGGTTGGCTTTCCACGTGTGCTTGCTGATGCTCAAGCTCAAAGCCTGGGGAATAGCGAGTGTGTCAGAACGCGGCGTTGTCTTCGACTTCCCGTCGTGAGCGGCGTACCTGCTCCGGGTCCTGCTTTATCGTCTTGACGTGTTCAGGAATACCCACTGTCTCAATAAGAGACTTCTTTTCTGGGGGCGGTGTGGGCGGCTTGGGCACGATACGCCCTGCAGCTTCTTGCTCTTGGAAGTACTTCCGCTGTATACCTTTCTCCCTATTAATTTGCTCTGTGATTTGGCTGCTCCTGGTGTTGTCCATATAGCACACTCTATCAACGGACGACATTTTCACCTAGTTTCCCCAGAATAAGTATTAAGCTTCTTCTGTAAGGGTAATATGCTGGTACAGGTCCCAGATTTCCTATTTGGCACAACGCGCAAAGTTACAAGAAGTAAAATCACAGAGCGCAACGGAGCAAGTTGAGAAGTTTTTTAGCTTTGCACAGTCAAATAATGCACCACATCTTCGCAGTTGGTATGTTTAGTTCATTACTGCGTCCAGATCGTACAGGTTTTTATTGAAGGACCTTCGAACGGTTGTTAGTTGCGATTGCCTTCAATGCTTCCAATGTAATCTTTCACCGATAGACATGCATCGCGCTCTATCATGATGTAATCTGAAACGTTATAGCTGCGGAACGATATTTGCCTTGCACGCTGCTGCCATACGCATTACGCGTTGGTACTTGAGCTGCAGTGCCCCAGGAAGATGGAGTTCTGTAGAGCTAACACTATTACAAACGACACGCTGGTCGATGGCCGTAATTCTAGCGACTGTTTCTGCCCCTGGGGTGGAACGCAGCCCCGCTGCGGCCCCTGGGTGAACTGCGACATTTGATGCCGTGCTATCGGCCAAAACCTCAGTTGCGCAGTTCGCAAGGGCTTCGCGACGTAATCCGCGTGCAACATCGCGCCCCATACGCGGTTGTGGCGGTGATAGAAGAATATCCGTAAAGACGTGGGGCTCAACTGGTGACGCCGCAGACATGAGCTGAAGTATCTCACGAAAACGTTAGCTGACCCGCCCCGTCAACATGAAACATGTCGGCGGCTGGGTAGTTCGGCCCGAATGTTGGATACTCCCGCCTGTGGTTCATAGCGACGCTGACGTTGGACCGATGTCGGCCGTACAGTGACCGGTGGGTGTCGCCTTTCTCTTCCAAAAGGGCTTCCGACGTGGCCAAAACACATCTGGTGCTGGCTGACATGTCTGATGGTGTTTGCGACCATGGAGTGACATCGGGGCCCAAGAAGCGTGGATACTGCACGCGCACAATGTTACAGCCGCCTTGAGACACCCTTACTGCTTGCCGCGGTTGCCGCCGTAGGGCTTGTACCCGGTCTGGGGCTGCAAGGGACAGACAGATTCCCAACAAGCGGATTGGTTTATGAGGGCGACATTCATGCAAAGCTCACACGCCCTGCTTCTAACCTTAACCTAGCTGTTGCGAACACACTAGGAACAACGTGGAACTGATCATGAGGGTCAATGCATGTTCTGCATGTTCTCCCAATGCCGATGACCCCACCATGGGCAAATAGCACTGTCGAATGCGGAGCCCTACCTGCGCCAGCTGCACGCCCGACAGCGTGCCCATGTTCATGGACTTGAGCATGTCCAGGGTGTCCTTGTCAACCTGCGTTGTGACGAAACACGGGCCACCCGACGGTCGGCACGGCACGGCGAATCATTCACACCCGGCGTGTGCGGCTTGCGTGTTGCGGAAATATCGTTTCTAACACCGTCCTTGGGGCTGAAGTACGATTTCTAACAACGTCCTTGGGACAGAACACTAGTACGCATCTCGTCCCATGCGAAATACCTCGTACATTACGCATCCCTATTGACGGTTTCCCAACCGCTGCGTCAACATCAAGAAAATGCCTTACGCCCCATGAACACGAGATGTACTTCCCTCAAAAAAAATGGGCCGAGCAGCGTGCCCAGGCCTTACGTGGCCATGCCCTTAGGCACCGCAAGTGTACAGAAATTTCAAATTCAGCATCATGGCACGCATAACCCAGTTGGTAAAAAGATGCACATTTACGGTATGGTGAATCTAATGACGGCCTCTGTCGAGAGTCATATCCTTCGGATCCTCCGCCCTCTCGCATGTCGAGGCGTTGGTTTGGTTTGAAACATGTCCTGTGGCCCGTGTACGCATGCATAACGTTCCCCGCCAGAAAGATAATCGCTTCGTATTCACGCCTTCAGGCACGCTGCCATTCGCCCGTGGCGCTTCACGCTGCCATGCAACCGTGTTCTTTTGTTCCATCAACCGCGACAGGGATGCGCTGGACACGGCATGACCAGGGCAAACGGAGGTGTGCCCAATGGCTTGAAGTCCCACTCCCGTGGCCCCAGGCCGGCACGAAAACCCACCTCAATCGCCAGGGTGTTGATGGCCGACTCCTCCGGCACGAAGTCCATGCGGCGCTCACGCTCCTCCTCCTGCAACCCGTCAGAAACCGCGCGGAGCCGTCGTCACGGCTTGCTAGTGCTCATGACAAGTGTAAAAATTCTGGGGCTGGACCGCTGCGCCCGTAGCCTCCACGTGCAAGCCCGTTTGGTTTGCCGCTGCGGCTGCTGCATGCGGAACCGGGGCCATTGGCTGCGCAGTCCCCGTGCCGGCCCTCCAATCCAGCATCAGAAGGTGATCGCCAGGAGCAGCAGCGTCGATCCACCAACGCCCCCTGAGCTGCTTTCCATAGGCACATCCGCTCTCCGGGGGAAGTGTGAGGGGTCAAGGGGTCACCAGCCGCTGCCCAAACCGCAGATTGTGAATCAGACCCGGTCTTTGCCAAGCAATTATCGACCTCCAGGCACATTTCCAGCAGGCAAGCGGAAAGGCCACACGCACGACTCTGAAGGGCCATGCTCACCTGGAGCTTCAGGGAAATACCCCGGACAGGCCCCCGCTGAATGCGCTTCATCAGATGCTGCAAGTAGAGAAAGATTCCATGAGTAAATTAGCTGCATAGCTTTAAAAACCAAGAGCGTCCCGCACCGTGGTGAAGCCGGCAATCTTGTTGCGGAGCCGCTTGGTGGCAATCAGAGCCACCTCCTCAACGACACGCTTGTTGGTGTCGAAGTCCATCGTGAGGCGGCCATAGTACTTCTCGATGATGACACGAGAGGCCTTCTTGACGGTCTTGGTGCGCACACGACCCTGTATTGGGAAACCGCGATCTTTGCTGACTATGCTATCATAACAAAGATATATTTGGATGGCTAATCGGTACTGTGCTTTGGCTAGCCAAGTTCAGTAGCTCTAACGATTGCGCCGCCAAGTTGACGACGCCGCCTTCTTGCAAGCTCACCATTTTTGGCGAGTGTCACTTGCCTCACGGTCACGGGGCAGAGGAAGAGGGAGAGCGCGGTTGGGCACCTGGTCTCTTTGTTGCAGCTGCTGGCGAAGGTACGACCGTTCCGCCAGGGAGGGAAAGGCCCAACTCACTATGCACTGACACTGAGTACAACAATGTTCTTAACTTTGTTAAGCTTTCAATTGAACATATCTTCAACGTATCTATGGTTAACGGTGTAATGGTCGCAAAGGTTAGAGGCTAGCCGAGTGTACTAATAACATGGCAACAAAACTAGTTGGTCAGGCTCACGTACATGGACATAGGCAACACTCATTTGGTAATCTTAAGACTGTCTCTGCTTCAGGCTGCACGGGTCCAGGCACATACCTCTCAGCGGCACCCGCCCGGTGGGCGGGACAACGACGGAGGTTTGGCAAGCACGCAGCCTCGGCAGCAGACTGGAACTATGCCTCCCCCTCCTCTGGTGCGGACTGGGCTATGGCGCAAGGGGCATACTCGGACCCGCGGGCGCCCGGACCGGGTGCACGGCGGAGACCTGGCCCAGCCCCTGAGCGGCCTTCGGACGGGCCCAGCACGAGTACTGACGGAAGGCAGAGCGCGCAAGTGAGAGTCGGGTGGCTCGGGCGGAGCAGATAGATCCCCGGGTAAACATGGCTCGGCACAGTCTTTCGGGGCGCCGTTCTGCCCCTCGCACCCACAATCGTAAGAATGCACGCCCCATCCGCAGCTCTTGGCTGTCGTGCTGCCGTTACAGGACTGTCGATGGCCAGCCCAGATGTCAGCCCCCAAAGTGACAGCATCGAAAGGGCAATGACTTGACAACTTCCTTTGCATTGACTGTCAAAGGGATTTTTACGCCCATTGCTCGAGAACCTCGCGAGATGACACCACGAGCCGCCCCTTTTTGCGTGCAACGGCATGGGGCATTGCGCGAGCGTGGCATGGCCAGACGGACGGGTGCGTTTCTGGCAGCATGCCGTGATTACGTGCGCACCCCGCCGGCAATCGCCGCAGTCCTATCCGATGGACGTTAGCAATCGTTCTTCCTCGCCCACGGCCTACGTTGTCTGTGGGGATCCTGCCAATCCCTTGCCATGCCATCCATCCCATCTCTGCCTGCCCTGCCCATGCCATCCATCCCATCCCTGCCCTGCCCTGCAGGACTCAGACCCGCTCTCTGAGATGGCGCGCATGGTGGTGGATGGCGTGACGTCATTCCTGTCCTCTGCTGTGGGTGTCCTGTCTGACTGGCTGCTGTCGCTGCTGCCATCGACCGTCAAGCGCCGAGCGGTGCGTGGGCGCTTGGGCCAGCTCGTTCGGGACACTGGCGTGGGCTGGGTGTGAGCCTCGGCCGAGCTACCGGCAATGGCGTGGACAATGCGCACGTCCCTGTTCCCGATACCTCGAGTAAATGTTGGACGGCTGGGGGCATCCCAAACAGCTGTTTCCGGCATGGTGTCTTCCTTGAGGACCCTTACCGCGGGCGTTGATGGCCTTCGAGTGGGGGAACCCCTTGCACCACTCTCGGCGCCTCGTCCACGGAGGGATTGGGGGGACCATGGGCAGGACACACCCGGGACAACAAACACCTTCCCGCCAGGTCCACATCCGCGCTTGGCGGGTCGATACCGGGTGCTGCGCTGCACTGTGCTGCGCTGTGCGGTGCTGTACCGGACAGGTTGAGAACAGCGTCAAAGGGGGGCTGGCGCTGCTGGGCCTGGCGCTGCTGCAGAGCGTCCTGTCGGTGAGGTCGAGGGACTGGAGCGGTCGAAGGAGCGCGTGGCAGAGGGGGTTCATTTGGCCCGCCTACGGCAGGCGCGCAGAAGGGGTTGATTCACAGTCATAGGGTTGCAAGGCGACGTTAGTGCTGCCATTAGGTCACTTCATGGCATCCAGACAGACATCCAATCACGGTCGAGGAGTCCGAGGGCCGCACTGGAAAGCGAGTCCCCAGGTCCAGCTCCCAGATACGGCTCCCACGGTGCCATGCGCAGCGCGGAGCTGTTGATGCACCTGAGTAACCGGCTCATTCCAACCGTGTTTAAACCGGTCATTGCACGCACATATTCGGTTAGTAAGGTCAGGTAACTTCCTTTGTCACCGGCATGGTGCTCCCAAACCACACGGGTCAGCTGCAATGCCGGGGAAGTGCTGGACACGGGGCTAGTGCAGAACGGCGCTACGCATGGCCTCCCTCCCTGGAGGCTCCATGGAGGCCCTGCCCACCCCTCTGCTTGGTACCCCCTCGCCTTCCGCAGCTGGTCCTGACGGTGGGGACCCTGGTGCTGGTGGTGTACACAGCTCACCAGGTGTTTGGGGTGCACCTGCCCTTCCTGTCGGGGACTGCGGACGTCGAACGGGGCGGCGTCGGAACTGACGGTGGGTGTGGCCAGGGGCGGCGGGTGGGTGGGTAGATGGGCGTTGGGGGAATGCGGGTCCGAGCTTTCAACAGCAAGGGCGAGTGGGTGGGGTCACGGACGCGTGTAATGCGCCTGCTGGCGACGCGGCCAAAGCAGTGGAGGTTGTACGGCAGGCATCACAAGAACGCATGTCACGGTATCTGGGATTTGGTTTGCTTGGCGCCTGCCAATGCCGCCTACTGGCGAACACTGCTCGTCTGCCCCGGCCGCGGCCCCGTTTTCGTTCTCCCCCAGCCCCAGGCATGCCAGGCCACCCTGGAGCAGCCCCGCCGGACCCCAGATACTACAGCGGCACAACGGCGCAGCCTAACGCCGGCTACGGCCCACACCACCAGCAGCAGGGCTACGGCGGGTACTACGGACCGGCCACGGGTTACGGCGGCAGGGGTCAGCCGTACCCGCCCCGTCCGGGAGCCGCTGGCGGTGGCGGGTGGGGCCCGGGCCCCCGGGCTGCTGGGCAGGGGCCGGTAATCGACGTGTTTTATGAGAGCCCGTGAGCTGCCTCGGTCCAAGCGCCAGGGTCGGTGAGGGCGGGCCACATGCTTTGGCATGTGCGGCAGGTGATGGCCCACGCAGGAGCTCATGGGTTGCTGGCGTCGGGTCTCTGCCCTGTAGGGTGGGGGTCCGTTGACGGAATTCTCGTCGTTGTGTTGCGGATGGGTTGCGTTCAGCAGCAGATAGCGGGTGGTGTGGTACGTGAGGTGAATCACCGGGGGGCCCCTGGTGAGGCACTGCCCAGGTTTCTGGCCGTGTGTGCTGAGAATGCATGCACCGCCCCACCACAACTGGTGTGGCTGCCCGATTGGCAGCTCGCATCTTTCATCCCGCCGTTGGGTTGCGGATGGTGGTAGGGTGATCGGTGATGGCAGGACCTGCAGGCGTCAACTTGTATGGCGTTGAAACTACCAACATGGCACCAGTTTGTGATGCAGGACGAGCAAAAGCTGACCTGCTGAAGACGTCGTGCCATCGCACGGAATTGGCATGCGGGGGCTTGGCAGCATGCTTGCGGTTGACTGGTCGTACATTATGTACCGTAACCGTGATGTGAGAGCAGGTGGAGTGGAGAGTGGGTCTGTCTGAACGCGTCGGCGCTTGTGGTTAGAAGGCAGCGCGCGTGAAGAGGGTTTTGTAAAAGAGCAATGCCAAACGAAGCCGGACGGGCCCGACACCCGAGAAGAGTGACATGGCCCCTACATGGCGCGCAGTAGGGCCATGCGTACCGGACGTCTGATCATATGGGGACCCAGGTTGTACCCCTATGAGCGCGTTGACCAGGGCGGACAATTGCACGCGCACATTCGGATGGCGGTATGGGGCCATGGGGCGTGTGCAACGCGTCATGTGGAGTCCTCCGGGACCTGTTTCACAAACGGCGTAGGCATGAGTGCCAGGCATACAGCAAGCCGTCTTGCCTTATTCTCTATGCATACAAAGCAAGCCACCTATGATATGGTCTTCTGGACCAGAGATAAAAATAAAAACATGTTCCTCTTTACAGGGTACCCAATGCAGTCATTGCGAGTTGCTACCACAATGCACAAGCCTGCCCACACCCGCAAACTTATGGAGATTTCGGTCAGCGTGTACAGCCTTGCATGAGTTTGCGTGCAAACACTCAAACACCACTTCATTCGTGCTGTGATACCGGTGTGACCGGCCTCCACTCGAAGGCGCTCCCTGCTGTTGCCCTCCACCTCCACCTCCAACGCCGCCTCGGCAGCTGCGATTGCTCCGCTGCTACCCTCTGCAGCAAGGCCAACTCCTGGCCTTGCAGCCGCTGCCCTCATTGGCAGCCTCAGTGGTACACGTCACACCGCTGGTGTGACCGCCCTCCTCAGCCGGGGATTCCCCACCGCTGCCCTCCACCTCCACCTCAACCGCCGCCTCGGCGGCTTCATTTGAGCCGCTGCCAACTCCCAGAGCAAGGCCAGCACCCGGGCCTCGCCCACAACTGTTGCTGCCCTCGGCAGCAGCCTCTGTGGAGGTTGTACCCATGGCCTGCAGGCCACTGCTGTCGTGAACGGCCTCAGAGCTAGCGGGGGTTTCCCGACAAAGCGGATGACACTACGGCTGATGCCGACCCAGGGTATGGTGTCACCCACTTTGTCGGGAAACCCCCGCTAGCTCTGAGGCCGTTCACGACAGCAGTGGCCTGCAGGCCATGGGTACATCCTCCACAGAGGCTGCTGCCGAGGGCAGCAACAGTTGTGGGCGAGGCCCGGGTGCTGGCCTTGCTCTGGGAGTTGGCAGCGGCTCAAATGCAGCCGCCGAGGCGGCGGTTGAGGTGGAGGTGGAGGGCAGCGGTGGGGAATCCCGGCTGAGGAGGGCGGTCACACCAGCGGCGTGACGTGTACCACTGAGGCTGCCAATGAGGGCAGCGGCTGCAAGCCGTGAGCCAGGGCCAGGAGTCGGCCTTGCCGCAGAGGGTAGCAGCGGAGGAATCGCAGCTGCCGAGGCGGCGTTGGAGGTGGAAGTGGAGGGCAACAGCAGGGAGCGCCTTCGAGTGGAGGCCGGTCACACCGGTATCACAGCACGAATGAAGCGGTGGTGCTGCTGCTTCCGAGGTGAGTGTTTTTGCGCAAACTCACTCAAGGCTGCACACGCTGACCCAGCCACAAGGGTCCACAGAGGCTGCTGCCGAGGGCAGCAACAGTTGTGGGCGAGGCCCGGGTGCTGGCCTTGCTCTGGGAGTTGGCAGCGGCTCAAATGCAGCCGCCGAGGCGGCGGTTGAGGTGGAGGTGGAGGGCAGCGGTGGGGAATCCCCGGCTGAGGAGGGCGGTCACACCAGCGGCGTGACGTGTACCACTGAGGCTGCCAATGAGGGCAGCGGCTGCAAGCCGTGAGCCAGGGCCAGGAGTCGGCCTTGCCGCAGAGGGTAGCAGCGGAGGAATCGCAGCTGCCGAGGCGGCGTTGGAGGTGGAAGTGGAGGGCAACAGCAGGGAGCGCCTTCGAGTGGAGGCCGGTCACACCGGTATCACAGCACGAATGAAGCGGTGGTGCTGCTGCTTCCGAGGTGAGTGTTTTTGCGCAAACTCACTCAAGGCTGCACACGCTGACCCAGCCACAAGGGTCCACAGAGGCTGCTGCCGAGGGCAGCAACAGTTGTGGGCGAGGCCCGGGTGCTGGCCTTGCTCTGGGAGTTGGCAGCGGCTCAAATGCAGCCGCCGAGGCGGCGGTTGAGGTGGAGGTGGAGGGCAGCGGTGGGGAATCCCCGGCTGAGGAGGGCGGTCACACCAGCGGCGTGACGTGTACCACTGAGGCTGCCAATGAGGGCAGCGGCTGCAAGCCGTGAGCCAGGGCCAGGAGTCGGCCTTGCCGCAGAGGGTAGCAGCGGAGGAATCGCAGCTGCCGAGGCGGCGTTGGAGGTGGAAGTGGAGGGCAACAGCAGGGAGCGCCTTCGAGTGGAGGCCGGTCACACCGGTATCACAGCACGAATGAAGCGGTGGTGCTGCTGCTTCCGAGGTGAGTGTTTTTGCGCAAACTCACTCAAGGCTGCACACGCTGACCCAGCCACAAGGGGGGCCTTCTCCCCTGTCTTCTTGTGTTGTGCTGGGTGCTCCTCCGCCGGTACTCGGCCCGCCTGCGCCGCTGGCACCGGGGCTGAGCCCAGCGCCGCTGGCACTTGCTGGTTTTGATGGGCATTGCACGCAGGGCGTGTCGCCTAACTTAAAAATTCGAGCTTCTAATGCGACCGTCGTTTGTACGACATATTCTAGCGGCGCTCGCGGAGCCCTTCGGGCGCCAATCGCATCAGCGGGAAGAAAACTTCCGCTGGACGTGCTCAACATCCGCAGTTTGCAAGCTTTATTGTGTCTTGTACGTATATATGGCGATGACAATGTGAATTTAGGAGGCTTCCAGTCGCCACCTTCGTCAAGACGCTGGAGTGACAGGCCTGCAATGAAAGCCTTGGACTCGCTGACGTGACTTTGCGACGAGCGCCATTGGGCGAGGGGTCCTTTGATGGCCTTTGATGTGGGGCGCTTCTACTTCAACTAAAAAGGCGAAGCGGCTATGTCGTAGGAGAAATTTTCACAACCCCGAGCGCTCGGGATGCTACTAAAACGTTTCAGAGTGCGCACCGGCACACTCTGCGAAGTCCCTCGCGCGGGCGCACATACCGGAACACAAGCTTAAAGCCCGGAGGAAATTGAGAGCTTTAGCATCAGAATATGTTGTCGAACGTCCGTATCGCCTCTTCGCCGTCGTACCACGTAATGCCTGCCGTATTTACGTGCTTTGCAAGCATTACAGTGCGTTTTGTAAGCGCCTTTCCTTGCATGCTGACACCCGCAAAGTGGAGGTCCCGAGGGAAGTCCTCTGTTTATAAGAGCTGGACAAACTTGGTGAGCTGATGAAAGTTGTTGCACGCTGCGCGCGCCGGCATTTTCATTTTCACGGCAAGAGGCCGCACCAACCGTCGACTGATTGCGCAATGCGAGGACATGTCACACGAAATGCGCGCAGGAGTAAGTTATAAGTATTTTTTATGTTGCGCTCGTTGTTGCGCTCGTTGTACCAAGTGATTACCCTATGCTGTACCGTACGGGTAGCTCTTTGCACAGATTTGCACAGATGAAGACTGTAATCCAGCTGCGCCGCGCAGCTGGGATGTGTTCGTCAGTGATGGACAGAAGTTGGTGTCATGTATGGTTCATGTGTGGGCTGGTACCCCGACCACCACCACGGAAGTTCCTGCGCCGGCAGTGGATGTATGGAGAGGTAGCGCGTCAACAGAAGTGCAATGCCGCTACTCTTGATGCGCAAGTCCATAGGGTTGAAAGTCGTGGCTCGGCATCCATCCGATTGCGCCAGGAACGTAGTTACGTCGTACATGCGCCTCCCCCGCCGCCCGCCCTCCAAAACCCTTGCATGCACATCACGCGCGTAACAGCCATACTGGGCGCCCGCGGGACTCGAGACGTCGGGCGAATCTCGCACAGCACGGATACGCATTTATATTCCTGTGGGGTCCAGGGGCAGCCGCGCCGTCGCCATGCATACGGTAATGCTGCTGCATCTGGCTAAGCGCCTCTTTGGATGGCTGAAGCGAGCTGTTCAATTGCTCCGTTGAGCTGATCCGGTCCAGGTCCGGGTACTCCGAGATGTCGCAGGCATGGCAGCGACTGACGTGAGTATGAGTGGGCCAGCGAAACCGGTCCACGAACCTGTGCGTGCTACCCCCCTGCTCTGGTCCCTGTTCCGCTGCATGATCCATGTTCGTGGCCACTCGTGCGCGCACTGCGCACCCGTCGAAGGCCGCAGCAGACCCCCGAATGCAGGCAATCCCCAGACGAAGACGATGGTGCCGTCCCCTCCGACAGCAGGGTAGAGGTTCAGCATCAACCGACGGGGCGCTCCAACGGGCCGGCCATACCGGCCAACACACCAGATTACCAGCGCGCCAGGATTGCCTCTGTTGGAAACCGCGCCAGACCCGCCGAATCACGTGTTGGGGAAACTAGCCGCTATATGAACCAGACATCTGCCCCCACAGACACCTATATCCCCGAGGCCCCGACGCAGCGCTAATGCACAGCGGCGCTCAGCTAGTGCGGACACCGAGCGATTGCACCGCGGCACTACGCATGGCCTCTCTCCCTGGAGGCTCCCTGGAGGCCCTGCCCACCCCTCTGCCGGGTTGGGGGTCCGCACAAGAATGCGGCTCCAAGCTTCCAATCGCAGGGGCTCGCGGGAGGGGACACGGGCACCCACATGTGTGCCAGGTGTACAGCAAGCCGTACAATATCGTCGCCTGTGCCTGATTCTCTTTGCACATAAAGAAAGCCACCCACTGTGTTCCGGCACAGAAACACAATCTAGACATTTACCTGTTTACAAGTTGCTAAATGCAGTCATGGCCAGCTACTACCACGATGCGCGAGCTCACGCCCGCAAACTTAAGGAAATTTCGGAGGACAATAAGCGTAGGGCTGAAAGAAAGGCGGAGATAGCTGATACACAGGTGCTTACTGCAGAGCCTTGGTTTCGCAAGAATGCCGAAGTTCGACTTTAAGACCTGTACCCTGCTGCTGTAGGTCGAGCATCCGTTGAACTACTTGTTCGTAGAAGGTCGCTCGTGTAAACTCTTTCGAAATTCGGAGCAGCACCAGAACCTTGAAAACGGAATCGGCCTCATTCCCTGGGGAAATGGTGGTACGCTCATCGACCGCTTCGACGGGCGAGCCCTGTTAGACTTTTACAAAGAGCCGGATGCTTCAGCGTGGACGCGTCCCAAGACGCCACAGGAAGAGAAGTTGGACCAGGTGCCCACGAAGGCGGGAACGGTGTCGCAGCCCCAAGCGATTGTGCACGACCCGCACCGTCACTTGTTGCCGCGCGTGGCGCGGAGTGGCCCCCACGCGAGGTTCACGGGGGTGGAGTAATGCTCATGGGCCGGGTGGCCAGAGGCAGCACGGTAGCGCCACACAGAAGTGGGAACCGTCGCCTTGGCCATTTTTGTGCACTCGGCAAGCGGGCCCTGGGATTGCTGACGCCACCCATCACAATGACCACGCGCACGGGTCATCCCTATCTACCGCCTCGTCCAGCGAAATAGCAACCCTTCCCCAACCTCGCGGCCCTACCCTTCCCGTATGGTACTTCGCCAGCGGGGTGGGTGTGACCGGATTCGTTCTGGACTTGTTTTCCGTTTGTACCCCCACCCGTCAGTCCCTGCGCTTCGAGAGCTTCCGCGATGCGGTTCGGCTGGCTGCCAAGGGGCTGACGGAGCCGGAGGGGCTGGCATTCGCGCGGCAGGAGAATATCGAGATCCGGGCCGCCATGAGGGCGGCGGCGACCGCAGCAGCGGCCGCAGCGGCGGGACAGCGCAACGCGCCGCCGCTGAGCATGGCGATGCCGGCCGCGGGTGCGTCGGTGACGGTTGGTGCAGGGATGGTCGAGTGGGTGGGTATAGGGAAGTGGTAAGAGGCATTTTTGGGCGTGGGCGGGTGGATGGTGTGCATGCAGGTGCCTGGCGCTTGGTGTCGCAGCCCAAAAGGGCGTGGTGCGTCTGGATTCCAGTGCGGCCGCGTTTGAACTGGCTTCGGCAAACTGGCGGACTGGGTAGAGTCGGTGCCTGTGGGAGCCACTCCGGGATTCCCTTATGAAAACCTACAGACCTGGACAGGCGAGCGCTACCGCCACCGGGCGCCCCGCTTTCGGACGGTGCCGGGCAGGTGTGTGGCTCGTCAACCCTAGCCCGGGCTGCAGCTTCACGGCCTGACACTGACAGGGGGGGTCATGTCGCGGTGGAGCCGGCGGGTGTGAGGGGCATTGGCACCGTCCAGGGAGGTGCTTGTGTCTATACAGCAAGCATCTATACAGCAAGCATGAGCTGCGTGTGGATCCTGTCGTGTGGCTGAAGGTTCGGGGACCTACGCCGCTGTGGGCTTCACCTACGGCGGCGGCCACGGGGCTGGCGGCGGTGGAGCTGGGGGCGGCGGGGCAGACAGCAGCAGCGACGACAGCAGCGACGACGACAGCAGTGATGACGACGACGACGCGCAGGACGGCGGCGGGGACGAGGAGGACGCGGGCCAGGAGGCGGAGGATGACCGCATAGACGACTTGGCGGGTGAGCTAAGTGCGGCTGCGGCGGGGCGGCAGTACTTGCCGTCACATGAGGCACCTCAGTGTGGCACCCTAGCACATGCATTGGGGGGGGGCCGCCGTGCATGATGGTCTGCCTATGAGAACCGAGGAGGACCCATCTGTTGAGAGAGGGCGGCCCTAGGTGTCCGGTTCCCTCTTCCCCGGTCCTTCTGGCCCCCGCTGGTCTCGTCGAGTCCCGACCCTCCGGCCCTGGCCTCCGGCCCCGCAGAGCAGTACGGCCTCACGGACTTCTCCTACCGCCTCCACCGGGCGTTGCAGCAGGAGGGCGAGGAGGAGGCGCGGCTGCGCAAGCCGCCCAGGTGAGGCTGGATCAGGGCGACGGCGCGCAGAGGGCGGGGGATGGGGTAAGTCGGGGCCCGCGCCCCTTGCCATACGGTCGTCATCCACACGGGTTTCTTTCCTTCCTTCCAACACGGGGGCCTCAGGGCTGCGGGGATGGCAAAGAAACGAAAACCTAAACCCAGAAACGAACCCGGGGATGCGGGGATGCGGGGCCGCGAGGGTCAGGGCCGCGGTCGTTTCCAGCGCCCGGACGTTGCCGGGCTGCCGGCCACCGCGCACACTCGCGCTTGGCTGGTCCCTGCGCGGTGGCCGGCGCTGGGGCAGGCTCTTCATCCGCCCTACCCACCGTACCCTCGTGTCGTGGGGGGTGGGGCCCGGGGTCGGAATGGGGATCTGGGTCGGGGTCGTGTGGGTGCATTCCTCCTCGCACGACCCAATGACGACCCCCGCCGCCGTTTCGCGTCACATGACGCAGCAGGACGTAGCTGTCAGGGTCATCAAGCACCGTGCCATTGAACGTCCTCCCGGTGTGCCCTTCACTGCCTGCCTGCGCCCCCCTCAGGCGGCGTGTGAGCCGCAAGAGCGCCCGGGAGCGGGCCAAGCGGATGGCGGGCATGGGCCTGGACCCCAGCGGGGTGCGCATAGGGACGGCCCGCGACTGGACGCAGCCGCCGCCCAGGTCGGCTGCCCTGGACATCCGCATCGCGCAGCACAGGTGCGGCCACGGCCGGCCAGGGAGGGAGGGAGGGAGGGAGGTGGGGGCTGTGGCAGTGGGGCCTGCTGCGGGTGCTGAGGCTTCAGCTGTGGTGTGCCCAGGTGCTGCAGGGGTTCTAGGGGGCTGTGCGGTGTCGAAGGTCGGCGAGGTGTGCGGGAGCATCCAAGCGAGGAGCGGGCAGCGCCGCGGCGTGTTGGCGCACTGGGCCGTTCATTCCGCCGGGCCGGACCGGACCGGACCGGCCCAGCGCCGCGGTGTGCAGCGACACCGCGCCTTGACGACCGCACCGCACCGTCGTGCGCGGATGCGGATGCGGATGCGGGCGAGCGCAGGCCGCTCCCGGCGGGGGCTGGAGCTTGGTCCTCCACATGTTTGGCGGGAGGAGCGCCGCGGCATGTGTTGCTCGTGCTCTGGTGCTTCAGCGAGCCAGTGCGATGTACTAGTCCACAATCCAGCCTTGCCACGGCAGGTGCTGTTCGGGGCCAAGTTCGCCTTCTCGGAACCGTCCTCGGCGGGCGGGCGTTCGGTTACCCACTTGCGGCTTCCATTTCCTCCTCCCGGAGATTCGTGCCTGCCAACCCTCCCCCCGCCCCGCAGGCCATCTCGGGACGCGGGAGCGGATGACGGGGCTTACCGCCGCAGGTGAGGCGGCCGGCCACGGCTCCTCTGCAGCCTCTGCAACGGCTCCTCTGCAGCCTCCGCAACAGTCTCTGCTTGGCTCCCGCCCCCCGGGGCCACGGGGCGGCTGGCCATTCGGGTGCCCTTGCAGCGCATGCATGTCCAGGCGCGCGGGTGTAGGGAATTGGTAGACATTTTCAAACCTCGCTGCTGCCAGAGCGCCGCCCAGGCGCGGGGGGGCTTCGTCCGGCGTGTCAAACGTAACCGGCACAGACGCAGCCAGCACGCAGCCGCAAGCCCCTCGAAGTTGGGTGGGGCGTGCTTATGTGGGGCCTTGCCTTGTCTCACCCCCACACATTTCACGTCGCCTCCTACCGGGTGATGTTTTGGCGACATCGCGTTGCGTTCCGTTGCGACCGAAATGCTGACCGGCAGCCTTCCCCCGGATCCAGGACCTTGGTCAGGGGCCTTAAGTCCTGGCCCCTCCCCTTCGTCCTGTGGTCAACGCATGCGCCCCCGGTGCGACCGCCACCCACGGGCCCGTCTCGTGCCCGTAAGCCCGCTGTGTTTGTGGCGCCATACCGTACAGGCGCTCGAGATCCAGATCCAGCTCTCGCTCCCGGTCAAGATCCCGGTCGCCCCGGAGGTGCGGTGGAGGCGTGAAGGCGTCGCTCGGGTGGCAGCTGCCACCCTGGCCATCCCGGGGTCGTGTCAATGGCCTTCCTGGCTGTATGTACCCCGGCCGCATATATGGATGCCACTGGCTGGTTCGACCAGCTGAGATGCGATAACTGCGGGCTGCGGCCTCATGTTGGTGGGAATTGTCACTCGACCTTCCTGCCACGGGAGGTCTCCCGGACTAACTGAGTGTGCCACGATACGTGCTGCTGCGCCTTCGTGTTGTACTGAACGGTAGATAGATGTACGGATGGATGAAGGATTAACAATGGGCAGGGATTGTCGGTATTTAGCCTGAAGGATCATTGGCATTTTGGATCCCAATCTGCCGGCGGCCATTCGATGCAACGCCCCGCCGACGCGCCCCAAATGGGATGGGATGGGGATGTCGGTCCCGCAGGTCGCGGCACGCAGCCAGCGGCCGCACGCAGTACATCACGGAGTTCTCGTCCGCGGCGGCGCCCGCCTCCCGGGCGGGCGGTGCCGCGGGGGGCGCCGCCGGGGCGGGCGGCGGCGGCGGCAGCGGCACGGCCGTGGCGCTGGCGCAGCAGCAACAGCAGCAGCAGGCCGCCAACCGCCCCTCCATCGACAGGTTGGACTCGGCCAGGGCAGGGCAGGGCAGGGCGGGGCCTAAGGAGGGAGCGCTGCAGCGGTATCAGGGCGGATTCGGGGCCACGGGCGGCTGCGCCGCCAAGAATAACGGAGCTCGCTGGCGGGTTGTCGGCCCCCCACCCCCCCATTGCATTGACTCCGCCTGCACCAAGGAGGCCGGCACGCCCCGTTCGTCAGTCATCAAAGCAGCGGTGCAGCGGGGTGGGCGGTATATGTGCCGCACTAAGGCACTGTACTCGCTGCCGTACATTTTGCATGCGCAACGCGGTTCTATTGGTTGTGCTTTGTGCGTATCGCAGGACGCGGCTGATTGCAAACACCACGGGTCCACCTCCCTCCGCCCTGTACCCCCCTGCCTGTTTCTTCCTAAAACCCCCTGCCTCCTTCCGGTCCCTCCCGCAGGTCAATGTTTGAGAGGGACGAGGCGATCCTGGATGCGCTGCCCGATATGCCCGACCCCGCCGCGCTGGGGGCGCAGCCCATCCCGCTGCCCCAAACCAACTTCCAACGGTGTGGCTGATGGGGAGGGGCGGGGCTGAGCGCCTGTGGGCCGACCGGGGGCGACCCGCCACCCGCAGACGGTGCGGCGCGCGCCCGGTGCAGCGTGCGCAGCCGTCCGTGCCTCACAGCCGCCCAAGCCCGCGATGGGGTTTCCATGTGCCATGGACCGGACCTCCTCTGCCTTGCCTAGTTGGTGGCGGGGATGGGGTTCTACCACCCATGATCAGTCACCACAGGTTGTGTAAGTATTCCACACGCCTCATCAGAGGCCCCTTCAGTCCCCTTGCCCCCAGTTCTATGGGCAGCGCCGCGTCCGGTCGACCAGCACCGTCTCCAGGGCTGCGATCGGCAGCGTGTGTGTGTGGGGGGGGGAGAACACCGGCGCCATGCGAAGGCCTGAGTTATTCCGGCAAAGCTCACCGTCCCCTGCTGCGCCCCTGGTCCCGGGCTGTGTGTGGGCGCTGCATCGGATCAGTGTTGGGTTTAGGGCAGTACTTGAGCTCGTCTGGGTTCCTAGAGGTTACCTGAGGAAACCGGGGTACAACATCTGCCGCTGTGCGGCTGTGACTTACTTGGTGGCCCATTCCGATGTCAGGTCCGCGGCGGAGGGTGGTCGCGGCGGACGGGATGGCCGAGGCGGCGCTGCCGGCGGCGGTGGCGGCGGCGGAGGGCCAGGAGGCGGCGGTGGGCGGCGGGAGCGCGAACGCGACGAGCGGGAACGAGAGCGCGAGCGTGAGAGGAGTTACCACGGCTACAGCTACCGCCGGCGTTACGAGCGCAGCCGGAGCAGAAGTCGCAGCCGGAGCCGGAGCCCCCATCGGAACCGGGACCGGGAGAAGGAACGAGAGAGGGACAACTGGGAGCGAGAGCGAGAGCGGGGCGGCGGTGGCGGTGGCGGGGGAGGAGGAGGAGGAGGAGGAGCGGGGGGCTGCGGCGACGCGGACAAGCTGCGCGACAGGCGGCACTCTGGCTCCGGCGCGACCGCTTCAGGTGCAAGTGCGCCCAAGGTGGGGTCCGCGGTGTTTGCGGGATGGGGAGGGGGAGGTACGGCACTGGGACTCGAAGTCCTTGAGGCGGGGAGGGGGAAGGCGGGGGCCCGTCGGACACACAGAGGGGTGCCCTGCATGTTGCGTTTTACCTCCCCATTCCTCCGCTCCTCGTCACACGCCTCTTGTGGGCTGACAGAGTATATCAATTCAGAGGTGTCCTCCTGGCGGCGCCCGTCCCGCCCTGACTGCTTAATCCCCCAGGCGCCAGTGCCTGGCAACCCGTCCACGGCTTTAGGCACCAGCGGCGGCGCGTCGGCGGGTGCCGCCCCCGCCAAGGAGACGCCCCAGGAGCGACTGAAGCGTATCATGGCGGCGCAGCTGAACAAGCAAGCGCAGAAGGACCACCTGGTGGCTACGCAGCGGAAGCTACAGGTCGGTATGAGGGCGGGTGGGAGGAAGGCCGGCGGGCTGCGGCCCGTTGGCGGGCGCAGCGACAGCAGCAGAGGCAGCAAGCGACAGCAGAAGCAGCAGCGGCAAGGACGCGCAGCCGCCGCCGCGGCCGCAGCGCGGCGGCTTCGGCTCCGAAGCACGATTTGGGTTTTGCAGATCTCCTTTTTGCGTCGTCGAGCTGGAACCGCAAACTCGCTGGGGGAGCTGGTCAGGTACCACGTCCCGAGCGAGGGAGGATTGCTCCTCGCTCCGGGCACCTGTCTGGTCGGGACTGGTCTGGACTTGGCGCAGTGGCAAGCTGGGCGATTTCCCCAGTCTACGGATCTTGGACTCCGGTTGTTCCTGGTCGTATTCAGCGTGTTTGCTGCCGTAACGGATTACAACTGCCGTGGTTGTGATGGTGCAAGGCGTGGCGACTTTTTGGGTGCCTGGGATTCTCCTATCCCACAATGACCTACCACTTCACTGTCTGCGTGTTGGCGGTTGCTGGGTCTCGGCCGCGGCCTCATGCTGTGCGATTGCTGGTCATCAGCTGCCCTGGCGCCGTGGCCTGCGCGCGCTGCAGCTCGGTGACCGGCCCGGAGAGCCCCTCCCCGCAGGTGGAGAAGGAGAAGGAGGCCCGGCAGGCGCTGGAGCGGGTGGTGATGCGACGGTCGCCCTCGCCCCCGCCGTCTGCGCGGGAGAGGGACAGGGACAGGGACAGGTCGGATTACGACTCGCACCGCAGGTAACTTGGCTGGCTGGCAGGGGTCCCCCTTGGGGAGATCAGCTCGAGCTCAGGGCGGTGGGAATGAGAGGGTTGCGCAGCGCGTGCCGCGTCGGGGAAAGCCCGCCCGCGAGGCACGGAGGCAGCAGGCAGGTAAGGCGGGGTAGCGCTGCCGCTCCTCCCGGTGCGAGAGTGTGAGGTGAGTCCGTGTGGGGTGGCGGAACCCTTCGCAATGGTAGGGACTCTTCCGGTTGCTGCGTCGTGCGCATTAAGGCGAGAGCCCAGGGGCTGTCCCCTGCTCCTTTTAAGCCTCGCCAGTCACACTGTCGTATCATTTCTTGTTTTATCATCTGCCAGCAGTTTTTGCTGCCGCGCAGAACTGCACGCTAATAATTCTTTTACTGGTTAGGTAACCCCGGACACATTGTTGAACAGCTACCCCGTACTTGACGCCTCGCAGGGGCCGTTCGCGGTCACGCTCGCGATCACGGTCGCGCTCGCGATCACCGAGGGGAGGCGGCTACCGGCGGCGCAGCCGCAGCAGGTAACAGCGCAGCTGCAGCAGCAGGCGTCCGCGTGCCGCCCGCAGCCTGGCGTATAGGAATGGTCGGAGGCTGTGCTCGATCCTTTGCATGGCTTCGGTAATGTGGGACATTGGGCCGCGTGCGGTGGTGGCGATTACTGGGGTCGAGTATGGAGAACTTCGATAGACAGCGTTATTCGGGGACTAGACCGGGGGGGCGTCGCGGGGGGACCGAGGCGGGTGGGATCCGAATCTGGGTTACGTGGGCCTGGTGCTGCGTGTGGATGTCGTCCCACGTATTGCAGGGAAGGGCAGCGCAGCGTCAGATAGTTTAAGAGGTGGGAGGCGTTGAGGGTTAGCGAGGATGTTAGCGAGGATTGTGTGTGTCTGGTTTCCGGAAGACGTCGGTGCTCGCTGCTCGGTTTCGTTGGTGCTGTGAGGTCAGGATTCGGGAGCTGTCAACGAGGTGCGAGAGGTCGTTCACCCGTGATGGGGACGGTTATGTTGCTCGGCAGCCGACCGGAGGAGCCGCGCATGTGCGCGGTCTCCATGCGCCTCAGCTGCGCCATTTGAAAGCGTAGTATCTGCTGCTGGTTACTGCCCTCGCCTCCGGAAGTCATCCACCCTCCCGAAGGACGGCCCCCAGAGCTCAAGGGACCGGTCTGGTCCTGCGCCGGCGCCGAAGCGCGCTGCCATGTGTTCAAAACAGATGGTGGCGCATCCCACATCCCGGCGAGTCACACGTCCTGGCGTCGGAACCGTGAGCTATGTACATGTCATCAGGAAAGTCGGTCGTCAGCAGCATGCGGATGCCGGCTCGTGCCCTGGACCCGCCGAGGGGACACCAAGGGCCCCACACCCAGATGTGCATCTAAACCACACAATTAGGTCAAGGTTTTAACGAATGTGTCGCCGCCCTGCATTGGAAACCCATCGACCGGACTCGGGAGCTGCACAGCAGCCCGAACCGCAGCTTCACCCGACTGCCGCGCACTGCAGCAGGGCTCCCTCGGATCGCGGTCAGCCGCAGGAATCATGCCAACACCCAACGTGCTAAATGCACTCCGCTGAATCGCGATTCAGCGCACGCAGCCTGAACACGTTGGCTGCTGTGGCCTCGAGCACGCGGCCCAGCATGACGCAGCCATCAGAACGGGGGTGCCGAGGGTGATGTGGCGGTGGCGGTGGCGTCAAGAGGACCCTGCTTGACTGTTAAGGACCCTGCCTCGTTCAGATCTAGCAATGAATGTGCAACCAACTACTGCAGCAGCTACACGCGAACGAGGGTGGTGGTGGTGGTGGCAGGGAAGGAGGAACCAAGCCCAGAACGAACACGGACCGGTGGGCAGGTGGTGAGGTTGGGCCGGTGATATATCGCGATTTCGAGGAGAGCCTCGTGAAGAGCTCGTCACGCCATGATGACTCGGCGGCATGAATACACACGCACATGACAGAAATCGGGGTCGACACACATTCGCATCGGCCTTACCGCAACACGGACAACCGTTATCACCACCACCATCATCATGACCACAACCACGACGGCCACCTCGACAATGCTGTTGGCACGTCCCGCCGCATCCTGCTGCACTGCATTGCACTGTACTACACTGACAATGCGCTGTACTGCATGGCACTGCGCTGCACTCAAAAAGACGTCGGCGGCTCGTTCCGGATCAGTGCGTCCGAGTCGATACCTGCGAGACAGAGGCCCCCGCCCCAGCAGGGCCAGCAGGGCTGTCTCCATCCATCCATCCATCCATCCGCGAGCATTGCTGCCGCGATTACGAGTGGCTGTGGTGCCCCGCGTGCCGCCCTCACTCGGTGACTCAGCGCCGCCGGCGCCGCCGCCACTGCAGGCGACAGGCACCCCACGAGCCACGCCCCACGCCCTTCACACCGCCCTCCCGCATCCAGCTGCGGATGCCCCCTCCCGTCCTCCTCATCCCCTCCTGACCTCCAGGGCAACTGCGGTAAATGAATGTTTTTGCATGCAGGCGCTGCCGCCACGGCAACGGCCGCGCTGCACCGGCGGCAAGAATTGGCGCTATCTCACCTCACCCCGGTGGACCGCCTCTGCGTCTCCCACCGGTCTGCAAACGCGGGCGCTCGGGGCCCACTCAAACCCCCCCGTGCTGTTTCCAGCCGGGACCCCAATAGGTGCTGCATACAATACTCCCCCCCCCCCCCCACACACGCAACTGACTTGCGAGCGCGCTACAGCTCCCTCTGCGCTATCCTCCCCGCCTTTCCTATGTACCTCAAGGCGGCGCGGCAAAACAGGAAAACACCACAACCCAACCGTTCAGTGCAGTTGTCCAGACTGACAATGTCGTCGTTGCCGCGCATCGTAACCATCAGAAAGTACGGCAGCGTAGCATCCCCATCCGCCGGCCCCACTCCCTCCCACGCATGCACACACACAAGCAACGGCTGTTAGCAGCCCGGGGCCAGTGCCAGGCCCGGTCAAATATGTAAAACACACACACACACACGCGCGCGTCAGACCTACGTCTTCTTCTTGAAGTTGGGCATCTCCTTCCTGGGCTTGCTGGCCAGCACCGCCTCCAACGACAGCCCCTCAAACCCCGTCTCGCGGCCGCCACCCCCTCCCCCGCCTCCGACCCCGCCAGCACCCCCGCCCGGAGGCGGGCCACCGCCCGCGCCGCCGATGCTGGGCATCTTCGTGACCTGGGCTGGGAAGCCCTCAGGTCCCTGAAACCCCGGCAAGCCGGGGCCGCCCGCGCCGCCGGCGCTGCCGTACGCCGGCATCGCGCCTTGGGCCGCCGCCAGCGGCGGCGGCGGCGGTGGCGGCGGTCGGTTGCTGTTGCGGTGCTGCCAGACGTCGTTGAAGCCGGACAGGGCGCCGTGCTTGGCGTTGGGCGCTGACCACCCGGCCACCATGCGAGACATGGACACCCGCATGTAGTCGGGCAGGTCGTTGCCGCCACCCGAACCCGAACCCGGGCCGTAGCCGGGGGCCCCCCCGGGACCGCCACCCACGGGCGCGGTGGCGTAGCCCGGCCCGGCGCCTCCGAAAGGATCCTGCACCGGGGCACCGGCGGTGGGGATGGGGTTGGCGGCGGCGGTGGTGGTTGGCGGCGTGTGGGCAACAGGGTACCGGCGACACAGTGACGTGCCCCGTTGCCGTTACAAGCACATTTCTCTAGAGACCCCGAAGGGTTTGGAGAAGCAACCCACCCGACGCAATCCCTCGTGAGTGTGCGATTGCGAGTGGGTGCCCCTTCCGGCGGGGACCCACATACTTACGTAAGGGCCATTCGAGTTGCGCTTGAAGAGGGGCTTGTACGGGTCGCCGCCGCCGATGGGGCCGGTAAGACCCATGGGTCCGTGCGGGTCTCCCAGCCCCGGCCCCGGGCCGCCCATGCCAGGTCCGCCCGGGGGGCCCATATAACCGGCGGGCCTGCCGCCGCCGCCTCCTCCGCCCCCCGGTGCGTAGCCGTAGCCGTTCCAGCCGGGGGATGGTGGCTGAAGAGGGGGCGGGAGGCCGCCCGGGTGCATGAGCTGCGGAGGGCCGGGGCCCGCCCCCGGGGCCCACACCTCCCCGGGAGCCGACACCGCCGGCCGTATGGGCTGCGGGGAGGGAGAGAAGACGGCCCCCGGGACAGGCGGCGGTTGGGTCGGGAAGGGGGGAGCAGGGAGTGTCGACCCCGGCCCTGGGGCGAGGCCCTTCCCCACCCTCCCTTAAGAACCTAGGTAACCACGTGTCACTCTGCGCGTACACGAAGGGGGTTTGCGGACGGTCCCCGGAGATGTGATCACCACCCCAGGCGGCCGCGCCACCCCAGGGGACAGCACCAGACTCACCACCGCATTTGTCGTTGGTAAGTATTTGTCGCCGGGCTGTCTGGGCGTACCTGGGCAGGTTTCGTGGTGACCCTAACACCGCCATTAATGCCCCAGGGCCCAGGTCCGGGCCCCAACCTGAGGGCACCGCCACCGCCACCACCCGATCCCAATCTATCTGGCTGGTGGGCCCCCCCCACCCGCGCTGCCCACACATGGGGTGAGGCCAGCTCGTCTGACCTTTCACCCGAGCCCTAGAGCACGTCATTCTCACCCCTGGAGCATGTCGGTCCCCCACCTGCAACGCAGATGGGTAGGGCGGAGCAGCGCCGAAGCCCATCAGCCGCCCGCTGCCGTCCGGGGCGCCCTCCCCCGTCCCCGGACCTACCCCGGGCCCATGTCCGGACCAGCCCGGTGGGCCCCCGCCGCCAATGCCGCCGCCGCCGCTGCCCGGCCCTTGGAACAACCCCTGGACCATGGGCGGCGGCGGCATCAGGTGTGACCCGCCGTACTGCTGCGGGCCCAGACCCGGGGGGCCGAAGCCCAGGCCTGCCGGACCCGACCCGGACGGCGCGCTGGAGGGCGGACCACCCGCCAGCTGCTGCTGCTGCTGCTGCGCGGGCGGCATGTCGGGCCCGGGAGGCCGGCCCATGGCCAGGCGAGGCCCCTCCGAGTTGGCGCGCCGCAGGTCGTGGGGCTCCCCCACCCCCGGCAGCGGCATCATCTGCGCCCCTGCAGCCAGGTGGGGTTTGGAGGACTGGCCCGGGGAGCACAGCAGCGGTACCGCGGGGATACCCAGGCTGGTGGCGGATACCATGGCCGCCGCCAGCTGACCCGGCGGAGGCGCTGCGCCGGCCGGCGGCGGCGGCTGTGGCGGCGGCGGCTGCGCCCACGGCGGTACGGCGCCGATGCCGTGGTCCCCCGCCGGCTGCTGCTGCTGCTGCTGCTGCGGCGGCGGCTGTGGTACGTTCCAGCGCGCGCGCGTTCTGCCGCCGTTGGCGTTCACGGCGGCCTGCGCCGCCGCCAGCGCCACCTCGGGGTGCTGGACCGCGAACGCCAGGTACTGCTCGGCGCTGATGCCCCCCGGCAGCGGCGCTGCGCCGCTGGGCGGCCCGGCACCTAGCGCGCCCCCAGACGAGCCATCGGCTGCGGGCAGCGGCGCCGGCAGGCGCGATGGGGGGGGCCTGGCCCCGGGCTCCCGGACCGGCGACGGCGGTCCAGAAGGGGCCTTGTCCGCGGACCGGTCGGGTTGCAGCGCCATTCCAGAGAGGGCGCGTCCGCCGTCCGAGGAGCGCTGGGGGCCCTCCGCTGCCGCCGCCGCCCCCGCGGCGCCACCCTGGGAGGGCGGCCCCAGATCCCCCATGCTCCCGCTGCGGCGGTGCTTCAGCTGCGTCT
Source organism: Eudorina sp. 2006-703-Eu-15 (assembly GCA_003117195.1). Classification (NCBI taxonomy): domain Eukaryota; kingdom Viridiplantae; phylum Chlorophyta; class Chlorophyceae; order Chlamydomonadales; family Volvocaceae; genus Eudorina; species Eudorina sp. 2006-703-Eu-15. Next base: position 80,988 of record BDSI01000044.1, read on the forward strand.
GGCTCCGGTCCTTGGTGGGCCGGGGCATGCGGCCCACAGCGGGCGCTGCCCCGCCCGCCACGTCCGCTGCGCCGGCGGCATCCTCCGCCGCTTCGGCGGCGGCCGCTGCGCCGGTAGCGATACCGCCGCCGCTGGCCCGGCTGCCGCCGTGCAGCTCCGCGGAGGAGAAGTTGCGGCTCCGCGCCGCGCGCACCGCCGCCGGGGCCGCGCCCACCGCCTCCACCGGCACGGACGACAGCGGCGTGTCGCCCGCCCCAGGATCCATCCACTTCCGCGACTGCCCCGGGCTGGGGGCCGCCGATGCCGCCGCTGAGCCGCCTGCGCTTCCCCCCTCCTCCGTCACCCGCCTCAACGGATCATACGGCACCGAGCGCTTCAATGCGGACAGCTTGCGCCTGTACTCCTCCTTGTCCCGAAGACCCGCGGGCCCCGCCCCTGGCCCCGGTGCGGGCGCGACCAGCCCTGGCTCGTGCGCCACGCCGCCTCCGGCTGGCCCCGCGGCCGCCGCGGGGGCAGGCTCTCCGCAGCTCGCCGGCGGCAGCGGGAAGTAGAGCTCCGCCGTCGCCTCCGGCGTCCCCAGCGCCGCCGCCGCCATATGGAAGGAAGCGGCGGCCGCGGCGTCGCCGCCGCCCTCCGCCTGCGGCTGCGGAGACACCGGCCGGCGGCCCAGCGAGGGCTCCCCACCGGCCCGCCCGAGGCCCCCGCCCAGGCCCGGCGGAAGGCCCGCGGAGAAGGTCACATCCGGCAGCAGCGATGTCTGCCGGGGCAGCGCTCCCGGCGTTGGCCCCGTCTCGTCGCCGCCGCTAGAGCGGCGGCCCGGCCCCGTCGGGCGCTGCGGGGAGGTGTGCATCCGGGCGTCCTGCGGCGTGTCGGCCAGTGGCGAGGCCGGGTGGTGGTGGTGGTGGCCGTGGCCGGCGGTGAGCGCCTCGCCGGTGCTGCTGGTGGGCCGGCTGCCCGGGCGACTGCTGGGCCGGCTGGGCGGCAAGCTGGGCGGCGGAGTAGGCGTGTACAGCCGGCCCCCGGCCGGACCGGGGCCTGCCGCCGCCGCTGTTGGCCGCGACTGTCCCCGCCCCGCCGCCGCCGCCGCCGCCGCTGCATCGTCGAAGCCATCCGATCCCGACATGCGGCGGCCGCCTGGTGGCGCCGCCCTGGGCTCTGCAAGCTCGGCGGCAGGGGAGGCGCCGGGCACCTCCCACTGCCGCCGCCGCCGCTGCGGATTGCTCGAAGTGCTGGACGGCGGCGTCCCCTCGCCGTCTGCGGAGCGAGAGAGCGGGTCATCGTACTCGTGTACGGCGGAAATGCCGGGGCCGGGCAGCTGCCGGGTGCCGCTGCCGCCACCCGGCCCCGGCGCGGGCGCCCCAGCCGCCGAGGACGGTGCGGACTGCCGCCGCCCGCGCCCGGGCCATTCCACCGGGACATCCCGTTGCTGCTGCTGCTGTTGCTGGGGGTGTTGTTGCGGTTGCTGGGGGTGTTGTTGCGGTTGCTGGGGGTGTTGTGGGGGCTGCGCCCCAAAGGTGGGGATGCGGCTCTGCGGGGTTCGCGGTCGCGACTCCGAACGGCGACCATCAGCGCCCGGCGGCGGCGAGGAAGGGATGTGGCTGAGCCGGTTGGGGCTGGGACCGGGGCTGCCTCGCGGTGGCTCGGAACCGCCTCGGTGGTGAGGCTGGGAGCCCCCTACTGCCGGCGGCCCGGTGGGGCCCCCCGGGATCACCAGAAGCATGCCGCCCTTACTGACCTGCTGCTGCGCCTGCAGCAACTGCTGCTGCCGACCCACCTCCATGGCCGCCGCCACCGCGGCGGCCCGCACACTGGCGGCGGTGGCGGGCTGCGGCCGCCGCCGCGCCGGCGCCCCCGCGCCTTCCGCCGGTTCACCGCCCCGCGCACGGGGCGGCGACGGGGCCCCGTCCCGAACCAAAGGCCTCCCTTCGTCTCCGCCATCACCGCCACCGCCGCCGTCGCTGCTGGCCCCGCTCCGCCAGCGGCGCTCTCGCGGCTCAGGGCCCTTCACGGCCCGGCCGGCGCTGGGCGCCCTCGCGCGGGGGCCCGGCTCCGCCGGGGGCCCCGCCCTCTCCGCGGCCTCCGCAGCGGCCTCCTGCGCCAGCTCACGCGACCAGGGCGAGTCCTGCGCCACGAAGTCGTCCCGCCAGGGCGGCCGCTCCACCTTCTTCTTCACCTTTTTCTTTTCGGCGCTGGGCGGTTTGCCGCCGTTGTTGCCGCCGCCCGCACCGGCCGCCGCGGGCGCGGCAGGGGTGGCCGCTGCCTCGTGGGCCCTGCCGGCGCTCCGGGGCTTCTGTGGCGGGGAGGGCGAGGGCAGGCGGCGCTCCGGAACCGCGGCCCCGGGGCGTGGACGCTCCGGGGCTGGTGCAGCCGGGGGCGGGCGCGACGCCCTCGGCGGGGGGTGTGCTGAGGGCTGCCGGCGGCGGTACTGAGGGTCTTCCGCGGCGCTGGGAAGGCATCGACCGTCCGCGGGAGATGGGTTTCGCAGCATTCGCGCGCCGGGGGGAACGGACTGGGAGCGTGGGGCGTCGGCCGGGGGGCGAGCGCCTGCGCCTGGCTCTCTTCCGCCGTCTGCCCTGCCGCCATCACCGCTGGGCCTCCCGCTCGGCATGCGGATGCGACGGCCGCCGATGGGCGCCGCTGGATCGTCGTCTTTGGCCCGGGTGGGAGGGCGGGTCATACCCTCCCGGAAGATCGCGAAGTCGTGCTCCAGGAGTGAGAACCGCTCCTGGAGGTCTGCCAGGGTGACCTCGCGCCTCTTGGCCGCACCGGCGGGGAGCGGCCCGGAGGACGCCCGCTCAACGCTGATATCCGTATCGGAATCATCGTTGGGCTCCACTTGGGCCGCCAGGGCTTCATCTTCCTGCCCACCGGAAGGTCGGGATGCATGCAGGCCGGGAGGAAGTAAGCGTAGGGTGTTCAGGACAATTAATCTTTCTTTAAATGGGAGGTGACCCACCATGGACACTGTAGCAGTTCGACACGGACGCGTTCAGCGACGCGGTGCCTCTTTCACATGCAGCTGGGCGCAGCTGCACAGGCTGCTTTGTAAAATTCATCTGCGCATGTTGCATGAAAATTCATGTTCATGCAGAAACCGTTTTCCGCGACACCAGCCGTGCGTTGAGAGTCCCAACATCCAAAGTCCGTAGAATAGAACGAGCTAGCAATAATTTTTGATCACAATATTACATTAAGAATTAGCTCTAACGCTCAAGGGCAACTCCAGCAGCACTGACAGTGAGAGGGAAACATTCGTAGTACGGCGGTACGGTTAATGGTCAAAATGTGCTTTGTCAACATCTGCGATTTCAAACTTGCACCCAATCTGCACCGATCCTTACCTCTGCAAGCTGATCAAATGACCCGAGCCGCTTCCTCCAAGAAGTCCAAGGCGGCTGCGAAGCCTGCCGAGGAGGAGCCTGCCCCAAAGAAAGCAGCAGCTGCTAAGCGTGGTACCAAACGCCGTGCTGAGGAGAAGGCAGATGAGCCAGCACCGGCGCCCGAACCAGCACCGGCGAAGGAGGATTCTCCACCCCCTGCCGCTGCACCCCCAGCAAAGCGGCGTCGCGCGGAGCCAAAGGTCGCCAAAGCTCCCAAACCAGTGAATCTCTTTCCAGGGCAGCCGGCGCTTGAGCTCTTTATGTTCGGCACCAACTCGTTCGGAGCTCTCGGGTTGGGGGATCCTGAGCACGCGGACGACCCCGATACGCGGTCGCAGATTCCGCGGCCGAAGATGCCTGTCTCTGAGGAGCTGAAGTTCGTCCAGGTGGCCTGCGGCGGCATGCACACGGTGGGGCTGACGGTCGACGGCGACGTGTACACGTGGGGCGTGAACGACGAGGGCGCGCTGGGCCGCAAGACCTCCGGCACCTGCTGGGAGAAGGAGCCCGAGGACGCCAAGGGCGACAGCTTCACGCCCGGCCAGGCGCACCTGCCCGAGGGCATGAAGGCCGTCCAGATCGCGGCTGGCGACGGCTTCACCTTTGCCGTCGGCGCGGACGGCTGCCTCTACGGCTGCGGCCACTTCAAGGACGAGGTCGGCGCGCTCTCCGGCTTCACCCCCGACGTCAAGATGCAGGGCCTGTTCAAGCTGATCTGGACGCCGGAGTCCGCGCGCGACCGCATCAAGAAGCTTGAGTGCGGTGCGCGCCACGCCGTGCTGCTCACCAACCGCGGCGACGTGCTGACCTGGGGCTCCGGCTCCCAGGGCCAGCTGGGCCGCGTCAAGCACTACCACCAGGACACCGAGTACCAGCCCACCGCCGCCGATCTTTTCCAGCCCTCCCTCGTCCCCCACCTGCCGCTCGCGCTGGGCAACACCCCCGCCGTGGACGTCGCCTGCGGCGCCTACTCCACCTTTGTCATCGGCAAGAACGGCGACGTGGCGGCCTGGGGCCTGAACAACAGCGGCCAGCTGGGGATCACCAAGACGGGCGAGGACGATAACATCAAGTGGGAGCCCGTGTCGGTGGACTCGCTGCGCGGCATCACCCACATCGCGGGTGGCGAGCAGCACTCGCTGGCGCTCACCAAGAAGGGCGTCCTGCTGTCGTTCGGCGCCGCCACGTACGGCATGCTGGGTCGCCGGGACGTGGACACGACCACCGCCAACGTGGTGCACCCGGACCCCAAGCCGGTGGACGGTCTGGACGATGTCAAGGTGGAGGCCATCGCCGCGGGTACCAACGTGTCGGCGTGCACCACCGCCGACGGCGACGCTTGGTTCTGGGGCAGCAACACCAACCTGCAGCTCGCCAAGGGTACCGACGACGACGACGAGGCGCTGCCCAAGAAGATGGGCCGCGTCAAGGTGTTTGGTTATCGCCGCATCCACAATGTCCAGTTTGGCGGTCAGCACGGCGCGTTGCTAGCGGGGCCGCAGGGTGAGGTGGCGCCCGGCGGTGCGGCGGGGGCGGGTGGCAGCGCGTCGGCGGCGGCCCCGGCCGCGGTGCCAGCGCAGGCAGCGGGCGCTTCGGGATCGGGCGCGGGGCCTTCCACGGCGCCCGCACCGGTCGCTGCCGCCCCGGCGGAAGCACCCAAGCCGGCGGAGGACGCCAAGCCTGAGGAGGACGCTAAGTCTGGGCAGGATGAGGAGGAGCCGAAGGCTGAGGAGGAGCCGAAGGGCAAGAGGGCGAAGAAGGAGGCCAAGCCCAAGGAGGCCAAGCCGAAGAAGGAGGCAAAGGGGAAGAAGGGGGCGAAAGCTAAGGAGGACCCAAAGCCCGCGGAGGAGGAGGCGCCGAAGGCGGAAGAGGAGAAGCCGAAGGCGGAGGAGGAGGAGCCGAAAGCCGAGGAGGCGGAGGCCAAGGCGGAGGAGGATGCCAAGATGGAGGAGGTGCCGAAGGCGGACGAGGGGGCACCGGAGGAGGAGGAAGAGGCGAAGAGCGTGGACGCCAAGCCCGCAGAGGATGCGATGGAGACGGACGGAAAGGAGGGGGATCAGGGGGAAGGGGACGAGGCTGAGGAGGCGTAGTTTGCACGAAATTCGGGGGTGAGATAACGACGAGGGCAGGGCCCTGACGAGAGGTTTACGGGGTTTCGGGTTGGGAAGGCCGGTCTCACGGGGTTGCGGATTGCAGGGTTGCGCGACGTGACTCGGGAGGGAGGCGTCACATTGGCGTGTTTGTGGCAGTATGCATGGCTCTCGGGCATTCGCATGAGTGTGGGCTTCGTACATATGTGGAGTTCGGATAGCGCGACGGGGGCATAATGTACGGGAATCGGTGCCTTGACAGACGGGGGGCGCTCGTCCCCACCCTGTCCTGACCTGTCCTGTGGTGACAGGCGGTCATGTAGTCGGACTGGCCCTCGCAGCTGCTGCGGGGTCTTGGTACTCGCGTCCCAACGGCCTGCTTCCAGTTTTGGGCATGCAACCTTACACCCGAAATCACGCCACGGTACGGCCATCCTATATCAGATGCGCGGGCCCTAGCGACCTGTATTACGTGCCACATTACACATCCACGATTTCGATGCAGCGGATAGCGCACACGGACTTGAGACGCGGACTTGCTGGAATGACTTGATGTCCCATGGGTGGTGCACGGTGTGGAGGCAGGGAGGTGAGCCGGGAGCAGCTTAATCTTGACGGGACGCGCGTGCGACGCCCGAGTGCTCCCTCGCAGGTGGGCCCCGGCGGCTGTGTGCGCGGCACTTGCTGTGGTTGTACCGCTGCGGCGTGCGGGGCCTGGTAGGAGGTGTGACGGTGGTCCGGTCCACCGCTGCTGCTGCAAGTGTTGTTGTTTTTCTGACTTTGATGTCAACTTGGTGAGAGCTGTCACTAGGATGGAACACGAGCGCGGGTGTGTGTGTTTTGGGGTTTGCCACATATGCTATTTACACCGCTTGATTGACTCACGGTGCGGTGTGTGTGACTGATGACGAGTTACCCGTCCGTGAAGATAGCATGGGTGGGTTGTTGCGTACAAGAACACTAAGGAAAGGGAGCCACGTATATGGGTGAATGAAGCCCACCCATGTGGGTGAGTGTGTGTGTGTGTGTGTGGCATCATGGACGGACAGACGGACTCCGTGTTCACGGGCATCATGGACGAACAGACGGACCCCTTACGTAACTCAGACGGATCGGACGATGGATGCCTCGCCTGTTCGGCTCGCGGCCCGCCGACGGGCGCGGTGGGCCTTTATTCTTCGCTGAAGACGTCGTGCCATCGGTGCATCATTTGTACGGTGGTACCTGCTGCTGTTATGACTTGCATCGAGCGCGTCCGGTCGCCTCCGCCACCCCACAGCGGCAGACGTGGATGTCCGGTTGGGTTTTCGGCGGGTCATCGCCAGACGATGTTGTAGTGACGATGCGTTGCGACGCTGCTCGGCAGCCCGATCCTGAGGCCGATATTGCACACCGCAACCATGTTCACAACGGCTCACACGCTTGGCAGCTGTGTCTTCAGAACCACCGGGCATCCAGGCAGCCGCCGCGCAGCAGCAGTTGGATATGGGTAAGCAGCAGTCACTGCGGTCGCTGGCCCTCGGCCCATGGTTGCACGTTTCTGTGTACGACTGACACTCTTGACCAACAATGATGATGCACCGTGTAGCTATAATACAGGATACTGCCGGTCAGTACGCAGTCTCTCGCTTTCCGTCATTCACCGCCAACTGCCAGTACCCAGCCCATTTCCTAACTGCCGTCTGATACGGAGGAGTGCCGAAACGCGGAGGTACGCGAAACCAGACCAGGGGTCGACATGCACCACCCTGCACCACTGATTCGTGTCCACACCTGTCATTCACATTCGCGTCACCTGCTGCACGCGATGGTATTTTGCGGGCGGCGGCCCGCAGGGCCCACAGGGAGGCGTGGAGCCCCTGCGGTAGCTAGAGCACGACGTGTCGCAGCACGGGAGGGGCGGGGGGAGGTGCTGGGAACCGCGGCGGCAGCGGGCCACGAGGGGCGTGGGTTACCTTTTCGCAGGGTGACCCACGGGTCGGCCTAAGTCCACATCGCCGCAAACTGCCCTAGAGCACAACGACCTGGACGACCAGCCGATGACTGGCTCGAACATCTGACGGTGCGTCAGCTGATCCACGATAAGTACGGCTTGTGCCGTGCACCGCTGCTGTGATAGCCGCCGCCGCCGGTCATGCCGACCTGCCCCTTCCTGCGGCATTATGGCGCATCGGATCGGGAAGATGACCTGGCCCGGGAGCGTCCCTTCCATTGCACAGCCCAGGCCGGCCACGCAGTCACCTGTCCAAGTGCCCATGGGTCATCTGCTCATATCTCTGAGGGCCTGGTCAGCGTCATGACGGCGCGAGGGGCCGCCTGCACGGCCCATGGCAGCTCGCAGCTGGCCACGCACACCCCGACACCTTGACTCGAGTCACGCACGGTGCATGGTTGCCGGTGATGCTTGCAGCCGCGGTATGAGGCTGCGATCAGATCAGCGTGCAGCAGGGGTTTGACAAGTGAGGCATCCAGGCGGCGAGGGCAAGCAGCTGTTGCTGGTGCGGCGGCGGCGGCGTTTCCTGGGCCGCCTACGCCGGCGGCGGTGGCATCGGCATCGGCGGTGTACGGCGCTGGACAGCCTCACGTACGACTGGGCTGGAGGAGGCCGAAGTGTTCATGGCTGAGCCGAGTTTGCGGCCTGCCAACGGCGGACAGGGGCCGGCGGTGACGCCGAGCTGACGGTAAGAAGCGCCGCTGCTGCACAGCTCTTCGTTGTCGTCGTCCGCCTCCTCCTCCTAATCCTCTCCCTCCTCCTCCTCCTCCTCCTGGCAGTCTCTCTCGGGCCCCCCGCTGCTCCCCCGGGTCCCCTGCCGCCGCCCCGCCCTCCGGACGGTGCCACCTGGCGGCGGCGAAGCACGCAGAGGCCGTCGAGCACCTGCTGTCCGTCGGGGCCTATAAGGACTAGGCGGACAATGTGAGTTTGAGTTCGAGCGTCTGCGATCTCGGAATATGCGGGTTGGGGGAGATGTGCGGGCCGCGGCGCGTTGCGTCGGACGGATTGGGGTCAGGGGGTTCGTCCAGTCTTGGCTGCCGGAATCTTCTTCTGCTTGGGTTCCAACCAAAGGCAATTTGCAACAGAGGTTTGGTGGTTAGGGCAAGCACCACGCAGCACCTTGGGCCTGTGCGTTAGAGACTTCGGGGATTCGTCGTTACCGTGGCATGCGACTTGACGGCTTTGCACATCCCTCCCCTCGAGTGCATACCGTAGGAAGGGTCCCTCGCGCTCCCTGGAGCAGCGGCTACACGTGGGTTTCCCGTCCCCCCGCCCACTTCCTGCCCTCACGCCCTACCTACACGCAGTCCCGGCACAGCGGTACCGACTCGCAGCGCTGCGCCGCCTCCGCCGGCAGCCCAGTGAGCCCATCGAGCGGGACACACGGCACTGCGCTGGCGCACTGCGCCGGCGGGGGCAAGGGCAGGCAGGAGGCTGCGGAGGAACCCAACTTCACGCGGCGCGGCCGCACCGTGGGTGCGCCCGGCTTCCTGGAGGAGAGGGGCGAAGAGGATCACGCGGGCGGCCGTGTACGAGGGTTTAGTGTGCTTTAGATGGGCAGGGGTGGCGTGCGGGCGTGGGGAGGGGAGAGGGTGTCGTACGGAATCGCAGGTCGACGCACACTTTCCAAATCGAAATCAAATCGCTGACTTCACTGGCGCCGTTGTCACTCACAGCCGCGCCCTGGCTTACTCGGACACCTGCGGAGTGAACCGACAGCCCAGAGCCTGAGTTGGGTCCCCGCTGTAACATTACACTTCTACACGTAGGCTCTTGTACGGAAGCGCATATCAATGGAGCGCAGCGCAACGAACCGGTGGCCTCCTTGGTTATGGCCAAGTGCCCCGGATGCCGTTCAAGGTGGTGGTCGCCTCCATATCCGCAACCGCGAATCCACGATCGTACAGGCTTTCTAACGTTGGCCTTTCGAACGGTGGCTCGAATCGCGTCACGTCCCCCCCATCGGGCTTTCCGAAAACTAGCCCGAATCGCGCCCGAAGCTGGCCCGAATCCTAATGTGTCTCCCGAAGGGTACACGTCCATGGATTCCCATCCTCCCCCTAGAGCGCATTACTTACCAATTGGGCCGCACAGGAGCAATACACCGAACATGGATGACAAAGGCGTTCTCAGCAGGGTGTTACGGCATAGGCGACGCCAACACGCCATCAATCATAGCCGCAATCAGAGCTTCCGCCTCCTAGGCTGACGGCTTCCTCAAGTCACAGCCGACGTCAGGGTGATCACACACGTTATGCTGCTGTGGCTGAGGGCATAGCGGCTGCCATCGCCATGAAAACAACCCGTCCATCCCGTCGGCCCTTGCAATCCGTAGCCCACGCACCGCATCACCTTCCCCCTCCAGGGCATTCCGACCAGTAGCCCCCGCACCGCATCACCTTCCCCCTCCAGGGCATTCCGACCAGTAGCCCCCGCACCGCATCACCTTCCCCCTCCAGGGCATTCCGACCAGTAGCCCCCGCACCGCATCACCTTCCTCCTCCAGGGCATTCCGACCAGTAGCCCCCGCACCGCATCACCTTCCCCCTCCAGGGCATTCCGACCAGTAGCCCCCGCACCGCATCACCTTCCTCCTCCAGGGCATTCCGACCAGTAGCCCCGCACCGCATCACCTTCCCCCTCCAGGGCATTCCGACCAGTAGCCCCCGCACCGCATCACTTCCCCTCCAGGCATTCCGACCAGTAGCCCCCGCACCGCATCACCTTCCCCTCCAGGCATTCCGCCCCCCCCCCCCCCCCCCCCGCATTCCGACCAGTAGCCCCCGCATCGCATCACCTTCCCCCTCCAGGGCATTCCGACCAGTAGCCCCCGCACCGCATCACCTTCCTCCTCCAGGGCATTCCGACCAGTAGCCCCCGCACCGCATCACCTTCCCCCTCCAGGGCATTCCGACCAGTAGCCCCCGCACCGCATCACCTTCCTCCTCCAGGGCATTCCGACCAGTAGCCCCCGCACCGCATCACTTCCTCCTCCAGGGCATTCCGACCAGTAGCCCCCGCACCGCATCACCTTCCTCCTCCAGGGCATTCCGACCAGTAGCCCCCGCACCGCATCACCTTCCCCCTCCAGGGCATTCCGACCAGAAGACCCCGCACCGCATCACCTTCCCCCTCCAGGGCATTCCGACCAGTAGTCCCCGCACCGCATCACCTTCCTCCTCCAGGGCATTCCGACCAGCAGCCCGCACCGCATCGCTTTTTTCGGCAAGATGCCCTTGGGAGAAAGATCTTGGTCGACGGTGCCTTGTGAGATGTTCTTTATCGACGTTGCCATATGAGATGCCCTCTGATGCCCTGGATCGATGATGCCATCCATGCGAACTGTCTTTGGAGAAGGCCTAGCCAGGGGATGTCTGCCGGCTGCCGGGACGCCGGTGGAGATGATGCCCTTGCAGGGCTGCTTGCACCTGCGTGACGGCGATGAATTGTGGCAGGGGACATATGCCGGGTGGAAATGAGAATAAACGAGCACCGCGCTGTGCCTGCCATGGGTTTCGACCACATGTTTGTTGCGGCGATTGCTAGGCAGACGACATAGGTATCAGGTGTGGCTCATCAAATCTGTAGCCCCGGCTATCTAAAACTGCAAGACTGAAGAGGTTGGCGCATATGCCCATGCATGCCACCCGCAAACCGCGAACCAAAACAAAGCACATGACGACATTGAAGCATCGTTGCGTTTCGGATCTCGCGATGGTTATCACGGATACAAGACATATGTTAAATATACAAGGGTTTGCATACTACGAGCTTCCTCAGGAAATAATCCAGATCTCACCTTGCGGTGCTTGCTCCAACCATGTCACATCGGTCAGACCCCAAGAAGGTGTGATGAAAGCCCTGCAGCAAGAAGCGACTGCAGAATACGTTGAATACATTTACAGCTCTTAGGGACCATGATCGGATGCAAAGTCGGCGAGCTGTTGCGGACACATCGATCCTGGGGCAACAGGCAATCTTCTCACGCAGAAGGCTCTGGGACGGCAGCTTACCCTGACAGATACGTCGTTTTGATGCAGCCGAGTTGCCGCCAACTGGCTCGGACTATCCCAAAAGCCTTTGATCGGTTTAGGCCGCAACCACATATCACCAGGCGAGCCGAGCTAAATACAATTCAGTAACGGTCGTCTATAGAATTCATTGTGTGGATATTGCAAATCAAGGGCGAGCAATAAGTATTAATAAAGTCTAAAACCATCCGGTTTACAGTCAACTTATACATCGTCCAGCCGCCGGTTCTAAGTCGTACAGCTTATCGATGCAAAAGTCAAGTAAATATTAAAAGGCGCGCTTATTACACCTGCTCCTGGTCACTGTAGCCCATTTAATCAACCGTTGTGCGCCCTCACCAACCCAGGCGTCGTTAGAAATAGAATGACAATAATAATTGTGAAATAAAAGAAAATGCCTACAGTCTACAAGTCCGAAATGCCACTTGTCTCTTAGGCTGTGTTTACATGTAGCAGGATTCGGCTCGGATTAAAATTGGGATTCCCAGCGGGAGAGCAAATCCTGTTCACATTCGCCAGCGCTGCCCTGAGAAGCACTATGCGGTCGTCCCATCACAACCCAAGGAAGGCCACTATTATTTAGGAACAGTACTGTATATTTTTCATCTTTATGAACTATTTCATCGCCTGGCTTGTACATGCATTGCTGCAAACACTACCGATAATTCGGGTACTGCATTTTCCTTATCTGATTGTCACAATATCATAATATGATAATTTTAACTTAGGATTGATGATTCGTTAAACAAACGGTGTTGTTTCCAGCGTAATCCAGGTGAATCCGACCCCAATCGGCCCCCCCTGGCCCGGATTCGTTTTCGGGCAGGGTTCGCCAGGATTCAACTCGGTTTCGTGCGAATCCACGCGAATCCGGCCACATGTAAACACGTCCTTAACGTTAGTTTCGCGACAAGCAGCTTGGTGAGCTACACTGGACATCGGCAGCGTCCCTTTGGTCGTAAACACCCTATGAGATGGTGAAGATCAAGCAGATTTAGATTCAGCGGGCGTGACGCCTTCTGTCTTCAACGGCGGACTGCGACGCGCCCGCGACCCCCTGCACACCCGCTGCCACCATTGACGACGCAGCAGCCCATGGGTGGCGTGAGGCAGCGAGGCGGGTCATCGGGGAGGGTACCGTAACAAGGCACGCACGATCGGTGTGTGGGCAGGCGGACAGGTCCATGCGGGTTAGGGCCCGGGGTGCTGCCGTGAGGCCACGAGTCCTAGTGTCCCCCGTTTCCCTCCTCCTCCTCCTCCTCCTCCTCCTCCTCCTCCTCCTCCTCCTCCTCCTCCTCCTCCCGAACACCACCCGCCTCCGCACATCGCCCCCTAGCCCTCTCTCCTCCCGCTCAGCTCGACCCGCCCCCGCCCCCGACCCCCGACCCCCAACCCCCGCCCGCCCCCAACCCCGTCACTCGGTCACGTTGAACTGGCCCCGCTCGCCCAGTTGGACCGTCAAGGTCATCTTTCTCGCCGCGCCGCTGCCGAACAGGTTGTCGGTCTGGCTGCGGAGAATGTCGACCTGCGGAGGAGGGGGAGGGGGAGGCGGAGGGGGTCGGGACCCGTGGGGCCGGGCGGAGCGCACAGGGTCCGGAGTCACACATTCCCTTGCCTTGCCTACCGACGAAAACACTAACACCGCTATCATCCTCACACTCCCGAACGTGACTGATCTGTGTCGGGCGGGTGTATCTTCGCTGAACACACCAGCATCTCCCCCACCCCCCCCCACACCCCCCCCCCACACACACTCACCCGCACGGTGTCCCCCACGCGCTTGGCATCCAGAACGTCGACCTGCGGCGGCGGCGGAGGGGCAAACGCGGGCGGGCGGGCGGGGGACGGCACGTGGTCGGTATATGCGGGTGGAAGGAAGCCGCCATCTGGCAGGCGGCCACAATGAGCATCAAGAGGGGGAGGGGGAGGAGGAGGAGGGACGCTGCCTCGCGCCTAGGGGTCCGCGGGCCGGGGGGCCCACCGCCGCCGCCACCCGCCGTTGCGACGATCGCTGCCCGGGGGCCTGAGTGCGCCAGCGGGTGGGGAGAGCGGGCGCCGGACTCCTCCCCGCCTGGCCCGGGGCAGCTGCGACCTGCACCCCAACCCCGCACCCCGCGTGTACCCCAGGCGCGCCCCTGGGCCCCTGGGGCCCATGTCCCCACCTCCCCTCCGCTCCAACATTTTCCTTTACCCCCTTACCCTTGCTGAACAACTTCCTGTACCGTACCCAATTTCCTGTACCGTACCGCGCGCCCCTGAAACCTGTCAACATGTTCCGAAGCCGCGCAACCCTACAAAGGCTGGTTCTGGGAGTTATTCTCATATTCATGCAGCCTGCCGAGGAAGAGATAGAGTCGTTGACGACAGGGTTTTTGCAGTTGCAGGTCAAGGCCACCTTCGAAAGCCATGCGTTCATGATAACGGGGGGGCCATCAGCACTGTAAAACGTTACGCTGTGTGGCGGCCGCTGTTCACACTTGGACGAGGGGCCGGCAGGGCCGGCAGGGGGAGCAAGGGGGGGCAATACCTTTTTGCAATCTCGCGCAGGCCCTCTAACACTTGCTTTAGCAACTCGCGCACCTACGGCTGTCACTGTGTACTTTGCGCGACTTCCCCACCCCTGCCCCCTTAATCCTTATTAAGGATGTTACAGCGGACCCCGCTAGGGTCATCGGTGACAGCCCACGGCGACAGCCGAGGCTTCCTCACCATACACTGCCTAAATGAACTAACGCCACCATGGCGTTCCGGACAGGCTCCCCCCCTTGATGCAACATCAGACAGACAGCGAAACCGCAGAAGAGCACCTCCCCCTTGCCCCCCTCTCTCCCCCCTCACCAGGTCCGAGTAGTTACGCACCAGGCGGCCGTCCAGCCCCGTGATGATGTCCCCCAGGACCAGGCTGCCGCTGAAGGGGTCGCGGAAGGTGGACTTGAGGCCGGCCTTCTCGGCGGGGGAGCCCCGGGGCACCTGAGGGCGCGGAGGGGGAGAGGTGGGGGTGGGGGGTGGGGGCCGGAGGGAGGGAGGGAGGGGAGGGCGATGTAGGGAAGCAGTGGACGTATTCCTTGTGCGCTGCTGTCACCACGCAGGGGTAAAGAGGGAGGGGGCCGGGGTTTGCGGAAAGCCGACACAGGCTCGGCGCGGGAGGCCACTCGGGGCCGGGTGCCAGAACCCGGCCAGAATAACGTCAGATGTACGACGATGTACGGCGTCCATCATACAATTGTGTGGGGATTCACCCCCCCACCCGGTGGCCCCTGCCTGGGCTCCACACAGCCCCCTCCCATCACCCTACCCTCCCGAATTTGTCTACCTATTTCCTATACCCTACCCTCCCGAATTTGTCTACCTATTTCCTATACCCTACCCTCCCGAATTTGTCTACCTATTTCCTATACCCTACCCTCCCGAATTTGTCTACCTATTTCCTATACCCTACCCTCCCGAATTTGTCTACCTATTTCCTATACCCTACCCTCCCGAATTTGTCTACCTATTTCCTATACCCTACCCTCCCGAATTTGTCTACCAATTTCCTATACCCTACCCTCCCGAATTTGTCTACCTATTTCCTATACCCTACCCTCCCGAATTTGTCTACCTATTTCCTATACCCTACCCTCCCGAATTTGTCTACCTATTTCCTATACCCTACCCTCCCGAATTTGTCTACCAATTTCCTATACCCTACCCTCCCGAATTTGTCTACCAATTTCCTATACCCTACCCTCCCGCCCCACACACCCCGCCGCACCTCCAGCACCAGCACCCCCGGCCGCCCCAGCTGCTTGAGCACCTGGGGCGGGGCCAGGGTGACCCCCAGCACCGGCCGCAGCACCCTGCCGTACGTCAGGATCTGCTCCACCAGGCCCTTGACCGAGTCGATGGGCAGCGCGAAGCCCACCCCCGAGGAGGCGCCCCGCCCGCCCGCCCGGGTCCGCGATGGCCGGCGGTCGTTGGTGCCGATCACCCGACCCGCGCTGTCCAGCAGCACACCGCCTGATGGGGACGAGGCAGGAGGGCGGGGGTGGGGTGGGGTCGGGTGGAGTCGTGGGGTTGCTGGCAGGTGTCAGTGTAGGGGGGCCGGGGCGGAGTGCCCTGGCAATGGTCCCGCAGGCCCCCACCTGAGGCCCCCTTTAATGTCAATGAAGACAGCGGAATCGCGAAGCAATCACCGATTGTGTAGTAGTAGGACGCACCCCCTCTCCCACCTGCGTGCTCGCCCCCCCGTTGTTGCCCATCCCCTCCTCTGCCCCTGCTCTATACTCTTCTCCGATTCCCCTCCTCCTCCTCCTCCCCCTTCCTCCCCCCCTCCTCCCCTCCTCCCCTCCTCCCCTCCTCCTCCCCCTTCCTCCCCTCCTCCCCTCCCCCTCCCCCCTCCTCCCCTCCTCCTCCCCTTCCTCCCCTCCTCCTCCCCCTTCCTCCCCCCCCCTCCTCCCCTCCTCCACCCCGCGCAAGCCCGCTCACCGCTGTTCCCCGGGTTGATGGCCGCATCCGTCTGCACCAGCCCCCCGATGGTCACCGCCCCCGTGCTCAGCTCGCGGTTGAGGCCGCTCACAATACCGGAGGTCAGCGTCTGCAGGGGGGCTGGGAAGGGGAGGGGGGCGCCCGGGGCCGGGGCAAGGGACAAGCAACCGCTTGAGGGGCTCCCGGTGCTCCAGGGATGTCCACCTCGCTACGGGATTGCGGCCGCCCCTCCATGCGCCTAACCACTCGGCCCGACGCGCCCCACGGACCGGACTCGCACACACACACACACACACCCGGCTGCTGCCCTAAAGTGTCATTGCCCCGGTTCCGCCAGAGCCCCGCGGCGTCATGACGCTTGCCAGGAACCGCCCCCGTCGCCCCATTACGTCAATCAAGACAGCCACAGGCCCCCCCCGCCCGCCCCGCGCCCATAGCCTCTCCTGCCTTCGGCCCCTGCCCCCCTGCCCGGCCCCCCCCCCCGACCCCCCGATCCCCCCTGCCCCCCCTGCCCCCCTGCCCGCCTGTCCCCCTCGCGTGTTCCAGTCCCAGCGGGTTGCCGATGGCGAACACCCTCTGCCCCACCAGCAGGCCGGCGGAGGAGCCCAGGGTCACGGGCGGCAGCTGCCGCAGCCTGTCGGGGGACAGCCCCTGGAGCTGCAGCACCGCCACATCCTCGTCCACGTCACCACCCACCTGCGTTACGGGCAGGTTACAAGTGAATGGGAAACATACTCACACTGCGCGTTCTGCTGCCGCAGCAACGGTTTGAGGCACCTCCCTCCCCGCGCCCCCCACCGGCGGTCCCCCCCCGCCCGTCCCCTTCATGACCCTGGCTCCTGCACGCCGACCGCCCACCGCTCTGCAAGCCCACCACGCCCGCCCCGGCCCCCGCTGCTGCACTCCTCAGTCCCTGTCCCAAATATCCCCCTGATGATGTCCCCCTGATGATGTCCCCTGATGATGTCCCCCTTATGATGTCCCGCCATCCACGCCCTCACCCCCCCACACCTCCCTACCCACCACACTCGCACTGTACGTGGACTGGTCCAGCAGTGTGACCTTGACCTCACTGGCGCCCTGGCCCCGGGGGGTGAGGAGGCGGAGGGGGGAGGGGGAGGGGGAGGGGGAGGGGGAGGGCGGGCCAAGAGGGTGGGGAAGGGACGGACCGGGGTCGGACAGAGAGAGGAGAAGGGCCGGGGGGTGGGGGTGGGGGTGGGGGTGGGGGTGGGGGTGGGGCAAACGACGAGGCGAAATCAGCAACAAAAGCACACTGGGCGAGATGAGAGGGAGGGTTACAGAAAGTTGGTAGACTTGAGGGGGAGGGGTGGAGAGCCGGTCAGGGCACACCGCGCATGTTGGCATGAACCAGCCCGCACGACCCGACCTGGAGCATACCCGCCTACCCGCCCTCCCTTCCGCCTGTCGTACCCTGATGACGTGGAAGTTGGTTACCACGTGGCCCCTACAGGGAAGAGGGGGCAGGGAGCCGAAGGGGCGGGCAGGTGGAAACGAGGGGCGATGGGGGCAGACGGACATCCCCCCGGGAGAGGGGCCGATGGGCGAGTCGGGTCTCGCGGGGGCGAGAGCCAGGCAGGGCCGCGCCAGGGCTCCTCGGGGCTTGAGACACGGAGGGTCCAGGCGCGGGTGGCCGTGGGGGTCGGGCTCAGGGCCTCGGGGCGGCGCCGGCAGTTCCCGGCGTGCATTGCTCTGCTTCCCGGACGCCGGCCCCTCCGATACCCCCACACCCGAGCCCCCCTGAATCCGACCGTGCTGATCTGCACCGCTCTCTGCGGGTTCGCTCTCCGGCAACCCCCTCCCTGGCGCCCCCGCCTCCCTCCCCCTCACTTGTCGTCCCACAGGAAGCCGCTCCCAAAGCCCGCCGGGAGCTTCTGGACGTCCGTGGCGACGAAGCCGTTGCCCACGGGCACCTGGGCGGGAGGGCGGGAGGGAGGGGGTTGAAATGAAGAAAGAAATAAACCCGAGGGGGGAGGGGGGAGGACAGGAGGGTGCGGAAGGGAGAGAGAGGGGCCGGGTGGGGCGAGGGGGCGCGGGGGAGGGACGCAGGACGCGGGGGAGGAGCTCAGGACGCGGGGGAGGGGCGCAGCGACGGGACGCGCGGCTGGCTGGGGAATGGGCGAGTGATTGCGCCGGGTCCCACCTGCTGGATGTTGGTGATGTTGACCACCGAGGGGGTGTTGCGGGCGAAGATGCGGATGGCGCGGACCTCCTGGGGGCGCGGGACGGGGGCGGAGGGTGCGGGAGAGCAGGGGGCGGGGGCCGCGGCGGTGGCGGTGACGGCGGCACCAGTGGCAGGCTGCACGAAAGGATGGGAGGAGGGGCGCAGCAGCGGGCAACGGCCCCTACCTCGCTGATCGCGCCATGCAGCTTGCGCGCTCAAGCTGCTGCGGTACGACAGCTATTTGCGGTACGGCACACCGCTCATTCCGGTGAGGGCACATGTCACAACCCACTGCTCCGCCGGTCTTCCAGCTCCTTCCCTCCCCAGCAGTCCCCATCCCGCCCTCCCGGATGAACACACCATGTCCACCACCCGTCATCCCCCGCGTCAGGATCCTTTCTCTTTGTACGTCTTCCCCCTCCCCCCGCTCCCGGACGCCTCCTGCTCCGCCTCTCCTCCTCCCCAAGCTGCTGTGGTACGGCACACCCTCACACCGGTCTGCATTCCAACCGCCCCGCAGCGCACCCGTCTCCTTCCTTCTCCTTCCCTCACCTTCCCTTGCCCCACGCCTCCCCCACGCCTCCCTCCTCTCCCCTTTGGATGACCCACGCTATGTCCACAGCGTCCATCCCCTGCCATCCCGCCTCCCCCCTCCCCCCTTCTCCAGCCCGGCCCTCCCCCTCCTCTTTCTCGTCCTCCTCCCCCTCCTGCGACAGGGGTGGGAACTTACGCTTTACCCTTTACACTTTACGGTGACCGAGTCCTGCCCGTCCGCTCCAGGGAGGCAGGGCTGCCCCCCCTCTCCTCTGACAGGCTCACCTCCGGTGTGAGATCGGACGGCGTGTCCGGCAGCTGCATCGTCATGGGGTCGGTGTTCCGCTGCAGCGGCACGTCCCGCTGCGGGGGGCTGGCCACCACAGGCTCGGCCCCCAGCGGCAGCGCCACGACCACAGCCGGGGCCGCCACCGCCGGGGCCTCCGCGCGAGCCCGCCCTGGCGACCCGGGCAGCTGCGCTACCTGGGGCCCCAGGCCGCTGCCCAGCAGCAATCCAAGGGCAGTGCCGGCGGCGAGGGCCAGCGCGGAGCCGCGGCTGCGATGCGGCGGTTGGTCCAGGTGATGGGGACAAGGAGCGCGGAGGGAGTATTTGGGTCATGGGGTCGGGATGTCGGGATGGGTGTTCGTGTATCCAGATCCAGCGAGGTTTGGGGAGATGAGAAGGTGGGGGAGGCGGGCGAGGCGGGCAGGACGAGCAGCGGCTGCGTGTTGTGGAGACCCGCCGTGGTCTGGAAAAAATTGCCGCTGTTGCCGCAGAAATTTACAAAGGGATCTTTGGTGTACCTCTGATGAAGCCGCCCGGCCGTGTTGTGGCTGCGAGGCGGCCCGTGCGAGGGCGGCAGGGCGCACCGCTCCGGCTGCCGGCATCGACCGGGATGTCAGCGCTCGCCAGGACTGATGCGCGGCCCGGTTGGGGCGCGCCAGAGACATGATTTTTGAGCAATGTAAGGAAGAGGAGGTCGCAAGCCCATTTTGCTGGAGCATTGAGACCGCGACTGGTGCGCTTCCAGTTGGTTCGACCGTTGGCCTGCCCGAAGGGCCTGAATCTGCGCAGAGACAGCGCGCCGGCACGGCGAGCCCTAAGAACGGTTTTCCTAGAGGGTTGTGTAGGGCAAGGAGCAAGTGAGGGGCGGGTAAGGATTGCAGATGGGCTTCGTGTGTATGCACGGACACGACGTTCGACCGACCCAATTTCAGGTTGGCGAAGATGTTAAGGATCACCGAGCGCTTCATGCTGATTTGCGAACTTCGCATCACAGTTTTGTGCCATGCTCATCAGAAACCAATTGAACGGAAACCTCGGCCTGTACCGTACGGCATCTTGCAATTCTATATGTCCGGTCTTCGATTACGGTGCTTTTGTGGAGTCAGAAAACAACAAAAATGCAGTGCCTTAACCAGAAGCCTTTCACTGCCACTCGGCCTGTGGTGTCGCGCACGCGGCGTGTAGTGCGGTGCAATGCGCAATCGCAGCAAACCGACCGTGCGCTGAAGGCAGCTGTTGGCACCGCGGCAGTTGCTCTGGCATCTACCTCAAGCGCTCAAGCTGCTGAAATCCTCAGTTCTGCGAACGGCCTCGATGGCTCGCTCACCTTCGCTGTGGGAGGAGGCGTCGCGATTGCGGGCCTTGGCGCTCTGCTGGTTGCTACCGATCCCCAGAAGCGGTGAGTGCATAAGTGGATATTCTTGGACAGAAGATCTGCAATCGGATCTTGAAATCCCTCAAAACCTCTGTTATGTGTCATGTATGTAACCCGCAGGCGCTCGCAGCAGATGGAGCAGACTGGCGGGGATGAGAAAGAGGCCGTAAGTCAAAGTTGCTTTTGTCAATGTGTTCTTGGTTTGAGGTTGCCGTGGTTGGGGTGGGGGTTGAGTGGGAGAGCGGTGAGGTCTTACTTGAGCCGTTATCAAACCAGCAACCGATACCTCCTACGTTTCCACGCGGTGTGTGGGTGTGCGCCAGCACCTGTAAGAATGATATCATGCCCCGGTGGACCCCGGTTACAGCCGGAACCTCCTCACCGCCGCTGCTTAGAAGAGAATCTCGCTACGAAAGTCAGCAATGCCGAAGCACCACTACAGTCCCCCTCCCACGGGGTGCGCGCCTCAGGGGGCGTCACAGTGAAGCCCACCGTGGCAGCGATCCCACGAACCTGTGCCTCCTCTCCGCGGACGCGCAGGTGAAGAACTACTTCAACACCGCAGGATATGAGCGGTGGCGCAAGATTTACGGCGAGACCAGCGAGGTCAACAAGGTGCAGCTGGACATCCGTGTGGGTCACGCCCAGACGGTGGACAAAGTCCTCCGCTGGGTGGACGAGGAGGGCGGCGTTGCGGGCATGACCGTCTGCGATGCGGGTTGCGGGACAGGTGCGTGACCCATACTGGATGATTCATTTACTGTACAGTTGAGCCCGCCAGTCCTAGGTGACAGCTGACTCTTTCTCACCAATCCACATCTGATGTGGGTCAAGAGGTCCTCATGGCGAGGACCTGCGAACTGAGGGGGCCGTTGACGTGAAGTGGCGCCTGGGGGGCAACCCAACAGAGCTCCAGGCCAACTTGATGGCCCTTTGTGATGTCGGGTCGTTTGGGTTTCAGCCGCCGAAATGCCACTGACACGATGTCATCAAGTACCGCACACGGACAGGGTGGTCTAACACACCGACGGAGAAATTGGGGTGGGGCGTGGGGGCGTTTAACCATCAGGCGAGGTTGTTCCAGTTCAGGGCTGACGCCTTTGCCCGTACTCGCGGGGTCTTGTGGGTGTGCAGGCAGCCTGGCCATCCCGCTGGCGCTTCGCGGGGCGGCCGTGTGCGCGAGCGACATCAGCGCTGCCATGGCGGGTGAGGCTGAGCGGCGATACCAGGAGGCGGTTGCCGCGCCGGGCAACAAGGCGCCCAAGGTGGCGCCCAAGTTCGAGGCGTTGGACCTGGAGTGAGTTCTGGGGGGGGCGCTGGGGGCTGCGTGAATTGCATATCCGGTAGCCAGCATTGGTTTCATAGCCAGCGTTGGAGGGCAGATCAAGACGCCACGACTGTGCGCGGGAACATATCAGCCGTATCGGGCATTGTGCGGATCAAGACACGCGCTCACCTAATCGTGGCGCTTACCGCTGCCAGCTTGTGATGTACTTCCGACGGAGAACCATCGCAAGGCACTACATACTACAAGGCACTACATCGCAAGGCGATACAGATTCGCAGAGGAACTAATGAACTAAAGAACGTACGTGATGAACATGTTCATATGTTATACCGGACACGCATATGCCTGCGGTGTTGTTCTCTCTCCGTAGCATCACGGCGTAGCATCAAGTATGGACGTTCGTCGGTTGGGAACGTGTGCCTGCATTTATCCTTGGGCGTTGCGAGTCGACGATGCTGGTGCCTACCTGGCATGTTGCGTCATGAAGGGATTCCTCGCACGTCAGCTGCTGCTGTGAGGCAATGAGTGGATGCGGCTGTTCCCCAACAGCGCGGCTTATGTTAGTCAAATGGAGCCCTGTGCCAACTGCTACCTGTGCGAGTAACCTGCCCTTTTTTCCCTCTTGGCCCCGCTGCCCCAACTGGCCGGTAGGTCCGTCCAGGGCCACTACGACACCGTCACCTGCCTGGATGTGATGATCCACTACCCCCAGGACAAGGTGGACGGCATGATCGCCCACCTGGCGTCGCTGTCAGACCGCCGCCTCATCATTTCTTTTGCGCCGAAGACGCTCTCGTACAGCATCCTGAAGCGCATTGGCGAGCTGTTCCCAGGCCCGAGCAAGGTGAGCCTGTGCGCGATGGGCGCGAGGGGTTCTGGGGATTGAGGCGAATGAGGGAATGCCCTGTGGTAACAGCACAGGAGTGTGTTGTTTGGCTGGTGGAAGTGCGGCGGTAGCTGCCAATGGAAATGCATGGGCTACATTGACCGGGGGATGGCCCGACGTGTATGTGCTTGCAGGCCACCCGCGCGTACCTGCACCGGGAGGAGGATGTGGAGGCGGCGCTGCAGCGTGCTGGGTTCAAGGTCACCAAGCGGGAGATGACGGCGACCAGCTTCTACTTCTCGCGGCTGCTTGAAGCTGTGCGCGTCTGAGTATTCCGGGCTTGCGGAGACGTGCTGTACGGCGTGTTTGAGCGAGGGGTGTGTGTGCGTGCGTTAATGGTTGCGTGTGTGTGGTGTGTGCGGGGAGCGTGGACCGAATTCTGACTGTTAAGCCACTGTCTCGAGGCGGCATTCAGACAGGGAAATGCCAGCATCTGAGAGTGGTTCTGTGTCGTGGCAACTCATGATCGTGTCAAGAGCGCTGAGCAAGGTGTACACAATGTCAGGCATATTTCTTGGGACTCGACAATTTTTAAGGCAAGCTCCAATCCAAGTGAGAAATCGTGGCCCTAAGGGAGGCGGGAATATAAACATAGCGCATGTCGCAGCTTAACCCACACAGCTGCTTATCTGGGATTTTGTTCGAAGGGCATCAGTCGGGAATACGAATGGACTGTCTAAAAGTACATAAAACATTCTGACACGGCCCTTTCGGATGAGCGACGCAACGACAAAACAGTTCCATGGCAAATTGGCAACATGACCAGTTTACAGTGGTCGTCAGGTCAGTCACGGTCAGCTTTAGCCAAACATCAGATGGACAACGCGAGCAATTGTTCCCCGGGATCAATCTGCCATTTAGCTGGATCTGCACCTTCGCCCAGCCATGCCGCTCGGGTCGGAACGACGAAGGAAACAGCGCGCCTGGACCACAACCATGACGCCATGGCCGAACACGGTATATCCCATCTTCCATGCCGATGGTTCGTACAACTGGGCACATGACTACCACTCAAACTGCCGCGCATCGATGATGCGTCCGCATGACCCCGTTCGCCTGCATCCAACACCACCACCCTGGGCCGAACTGCCTCAGGACGCTCCGAGACCTTCTCGACGCCCAAGCTGACTCGCATGACCGCCGGCTGCGAGACAAGCGGATGCACTTCTGCAGGGACAGCCAGGGAAGTGCCCTACTTGTGGGTGACGGCCACCACCTTGCCGAGCATGACGGCGGTGTTGCCGTCCAGGAAGGCAATGCGGGACAGACCCTCGCAGTTCTTGAAGGTGTCGACGATCAGCGGCTGGGTCGGCTCGAACACGACCTCGGCCATCTCGTTGGCCTTCAGGCCGACCGGGTTCTCCATCTTCTTGCCACCGGTCTCCTTGCCGACCTTCCAGTTGACGTTGGTCATGCGGCAGGCCGAGCGACCGCAGCGCACGAAGCCAATGGGCGAGTAGCCCTTCTTCACCTCACCGGGGATATCCAGGGTCTGGATCTGGGCGGTGAAGTCCTTGACGATCTTCAGGGTGCCGTCCGACTTCAGGATCATCACATCGCCGGTGCGGGGCATGTTGCCCTTGTCCAGACCCTGAAACAAGTAAATGGAATGGTCACGCGAAGGGCGCAACGAAGTCAAGACAGAACCAGCAACTCAAGACATCGAAAGAAAAGCACAGTATACGAACTCCCAATTCTTCGTCCTCGTGTGCCCTACCCGTCCCCAACATCCATACCCAAATACCTAACTAATTCTGCCCACGCAGTCTGCCACCCAAGTGCGCACCTTGATGTTCATGCCGACGTTGTCGCCCGGGCCCGCCTTGTCGACACGCTTGTGGTGCATCTCCACGGTGAACACCTTGCCGACGCACGGGTTGGCGGCGGTGTGGGTCGGCAGGAAGATGACCTCATCACCCGGCTTGACGACACCCTGCTCCACGCGGCCAGCCAGCACATCACCGACACCCTTAATCTTGTAGGTGCCCGAGATCGGCAGGCGCAGCGGGGCGTCGGTCTTGCGCTCCGGCACGGTGACGAAGTTGTTCAGGGCGTCCAGCAGGGTGTGGACCTTGACCTTCTCGTTCTTCAGGTTGACGACCTCCTGGCCGGTGTACCAGGTCATGTTGGTCGACTGCGGAGGGCAGGAGGCACCGAGGAACATGGCCGTGCGTCAGAGGGAGGGCATTGGTCTTGATATCATCTTCACGTGCGGCGTCTGACATATACTTTCCATTAGAACATGGACAACGGGTTAAATTGGGGCCGATGATGTTGCATGTCCATGATGGTGCGCTTTGTCAACGTGCCCAAACAGGTCGTAATCCGTTGACATAGGTTGAACCACAAGACAATTTGCGATGCATGTGGACATCCTGGTTCTGGTGGTGTAGCGCCAACCTACCGGGGTGATCAGGTTGTCGCCGAGCCAGCCAGAGATGGGCAGGATCGGGACGGACTTGTTGACGAAGTCGTCCTTCCAGCCGACACGGACAAGCATGTGGCGCATCTCGTTGGCAATCTCATCGTAGCGCTCCTTCTTGTAGCCGGCGGTATCGGAGTCCATCTTGTTGACACCGACGATCAGCTGCTTCACACCCAGCAGGTTGATGAGGCGAGCGTGCTGGCGGGTCTGGCCCTGAATCTCACCGGCCTGCAGGGTGTGGCAAAGGTCAAGAGGGCCGGATGTCGGCGATGGTGCATTACTGCGAACAGAACACAGATAATCCTGCACAAGAATGAACAAATAAGGCTGACGAATGCGTACAACTTAAAGCTTGTTGTGTTGCCCACCTTGTGGTCACCCTTCTGGATGGCGGTGGTGAAGTTACCGTCAGCCGGCACCATCAGCAGGCACACATCGGCCTGGGCGGCACCCGAAATCATGTTCTTGATGAAATCGCGGTGACCTATTGAAGGAAGGGAACCCAATAGGCAGGAAGCGGGGAGGCGGATCCAGATGTCAAAATTGAGCGGCGCGCTGAATGCGTCTACCAGTACCCTCCCGCGATGATGGAACGCTGATCGAACAGCAGTAATGGTGTTACGGACAAATCAACTACGACGCAAATCCGCTCGATACAACCCTGTAACCCCCCCAACAGCACGCACCCGGGGCATCAATGATGGTGTAGTGCCACTTCTCCGTGAAGAACTCCTTGGTGGTGCAGGCAATGGTCACACCACGCTCGCGCTCCTCCTTAGCGCGGTCCATGTAGAACGCGAAGGCGAAGGACGACTTGCCGAGGGCAGCGGCCTCCTCCTTCAGCTTCTCCAGCTCACGCTCGGGGATACCGCCGAGCTCGAACAGCAGACGGCCGGTGGTGGTCGACTTGCCGGAGTCGACATGGCCGCAACTGCACAGTGGCAAAAAGGCAAAGCCCGGTTCTCTACCCAATCTCCAACAGTGACAAGGCTATGTCAAGGAGCACGAACAGGCTTGACCGCATTGCCCTGAAACGAAACAACTACTAAGTTGCAAGCATTTACAACAATAAAACAACGGGGCCCGAAGCTGCCTGACAAGATTAGCTGCAGATGCCTACAACACCCCTCCTTACATGACGATGGAAAGATGCTCCTTGCCCTCAGACATTTTGAATGGTTCTGTGCGAGGGAAGCAAGGCAGCGGACAATTGTCAATATAGATGCCTACAGGTCGAGCCGAGGGCGGCGGCCGTAGGGAAACAGAGAGTTCTTCAGTGGCAATTGTGCAATGCTAGAAACTAAGACAAGTTGTGGGTGCGCAGATGTTCTCAGTTTCAGGCAGAGCCGCCGAGAAGCCGCCAGTCGCAAGCCCCACCTTCCGCGAAGGCAGGGAAATGAAATTCCGAGGCAAAGACGGGGCGGAACCCGTAAAGCAACTCGTGAAAAGGGCAGGTTCAGAGTCGGCACGACACAAAAATTGCGCATTGGGGATACGACAGGTACGACAGCCACCCCAAAAAACGGAAATGTACTCTTCTTGTCTGTTAATTTTTTGATTCGCTGACGATAACATTATTGATCAAGTCCGACATTATGAAATAATGAATTTCTCCCCCGAACCGCGCGAACTGCATGGGCAAAGCCGTAAGCAGACTTCTTAGGACATCGTGAAGGCACTACTCTTGGCAAGACCACTGGTGCTCACAGCTTACGATATAACCTCCGGGGCCACGCTGGATGCCACCCGTGTCGTAGCAGCCCCAGTACTTGCCCTTTCCCTGTCCGTCCTTTGCCCGCCCTTGTCAGCATCCTGCCCGCGCGGCGCGGCGTAGCATTCTACTGGTGTGGCGCCTCCGCGCAGATGCAGCTCGGTCATGACCTCCTGCAGGCCTCCCTCGCAACTGAAGCACGGTGTTCCAACCATTTGGGTAGTTAAGCCTCGGTGCTTAATGCGCAGTCGCCGAGTCATAAGGTCGTTCACGATGTCGAGCTACGTCCGGCTGACACACGATTTCTGGGGAAAGAAGAGTACAGACCGGTACAGAGAGCGTAAATGCTGATGGAGGATACATCACCACTGCCAGGAACCACCACCTAAAAACTAAATGCTCAGTCAGCTTGGAATGGCACGAAGCGAATGCCCCTAGTTCGCGCGATTCGGTTCTGACGCACTAGGCCGGAAACCCTGACGCTCCTCAACGAGGGGTCTTGCCGAGTTCTAGTCACGCCAGATCAAGGAGACAAGGACGGTACGGTAGAGCGAACCGTGGCCCCGAGGCCCCGTGTGCCCGTTTCCGTCAGGTCCTCCCTGCACCTGGTTAACCCGCACTCCATCCGCGAACTGATGTGCAACCACACGGTAGCCAGCCGAAGAGTCCGTGGCCCGAGTCCTTGGAATCTGGACCGCGCCAAGGGAACCAGGGCCGCCGTGCTGGCCCCCTCTCTGTCCGCATTCCCTTCACGAATCCTTACCAAAAAGTACGATTGCGATCCTTCCTCGATCGTTCCGCGGCGGAAACTGACGCCTCGATGGACTGCGGGGAAGTCAAAGCGCCCCAACTCGGGTCACCGATACATTACCCCGAGGTGGGGCTCACAGGAACAAGGGCTGAGGAAGCGGCCCATGCGAAGTAGACTGACGAGGCACTGTCGGTTTGGACTTGAATTTGGACGCAGGTGCGGGTTGGTACCTTCGCTCCCTCCGTAGGCGTTACATTAACAGCTCACAGCCCGGTGGGGCTCTTCCACACATACTCTGGGGTCTCCGGTTGCGGCCTGCAGTGTGTGGGGCGTGTGGGGCCGTCCTTCGATAGCTGAGGGTCGGGGCCCTGCCTGCCGGAGTGCAGCGATGCGGGTGTTGCCCTCCCATACGACCTTCGGTATTCAGCCTGTTCCTGTCGGTGGTGGTGGAATTCGGTGGGTGTTGCCATACGCTTGGGTCTGTCCTTCATGTGGCAACGGGCGCCGCGCTTTGTCATGAGCCAGACGGGGTAATCCATCCATCAGCGGAGCAGTCAAACGGCCTTGAATCGTCCACTGTCGCGAGCATGTTAGGCCGCGGCAGTCATCTTGACCCCCGGGGGGGGGGGCCGTCACTGGGGTGGACACCCCGACCGCAAGGTACCGCTAGAGAGTCCTGGCATGCTACGGCCGGAGATTCATTTTTGCAGTGTGTGGTGAGCAGGCTATGCGCGGCTGTCGTCGATGACCCACGGGGTCCACTGTAACAACAATGAACCATCATCAGTCGAAAGATTACGCAATCTTCATCGCGCCATGCCTTTTCAGCGCAGCACGACCCCATCATGGACCTCGAGCACGGGCCGCAAGGGTGTATCCAGCACTGTCGGATGATGATGGTGGTGGTGGTGGCGGTGGTGGTGTGGGGTGCCCAGTGGGTCGAGTTCCCCCTTGGTAGGTCTTTATCCGTATCCGTTATCCCGGCGGTGTGGCACAGGGCTCTTTGGCAGCGTTGCTCGGTGGGGTTCTTTTGGATTTCGGTAGCGCTGGCCCCTTGACTGTCACAGCGGGACCCCCTGGTGCCCAAGTGCCCTGGTGATTGGGTGGCTCATTGGGCGGGTTTGATCCTACCTGCGTTCTCGCGACGCCTCATGGCTCTGTTGGCGGGGCCCCGCCTCAAAAGCACCCATTTCGACGTCCTCAGCAACCCACATTTCTCGATTCAACCAGAAAAACAAGCGAGTACAGCTGTGCCTGCGGCGATTTCCCAGCGGATTATTGGCGGACACAGACCGTGGTGAAATCAGGGGCCCGGTCGCGCGCGCCCCGGCTCATTAGGCAGCCAGCTAGGGTATGTCGTGTTGCAAGGGGTTGACTCGGGTCGCCACCCGTCAACCACGTAACGCTCAGCGCGTGATCACTGCAGAACCAACCGCTCTGCGACAGCTTCCTCCAAATTGCCACGCCATCAACGGTGCATGACACCGGGGTCCATCGGGCCCAGATTGCCTGATTTGCCGCAGTCAAGGCGCAGCGTCCGACGGTACCCTGCCGCCCAGGAACCTCGCCGCTCTCAAGGCGTGGGCGACCCGCCCCCTCATGCGACCACAACGTCAACGTGATTTCAGGGCCGTGCGTCGGTCTGGTGTCCGGTGAGGTTGGGTGAAGCGGTTAATTGGTCCAGAGTCAAAGAACCGGGGCCGCGGGTACGTGGTCGTAACTATAGTCGTAAACCTATCTGCTGATGGAGTGAGGTTCGCCGGGTGTTGGGACCGCTTTGGGACCCGGGTGCGGGTGGTCCGGACCAGACCTCAAAGACGTAGTACCTCCGAGTAGACGTGGGAAACACGAAGGGCATTCAGGGCTCTGGTGATAAGTTCATGTTTGGATGACTCAACGCCCACGAACGCCGTAGCAGTTGGGAGCTTCGCGTGGCCCGCCCGCCTTGCATCGTTCGTCGCCGCAGTGGTTTTCGCGCCGATGACTCGCAATTCACATCCAGTGAATGGTTAGAATATTAAGTTATTTTTCGCGTCATAATTTGAGATGTCCAAAAGGGTCCAAGATAGCAGGGCGGGGTAGGGCGGCTGTCGAAAGGAAGGCTGTTGTTGACAATCTCTGGACATTTGATTGCAGCATGTATCTATAGCTTATATGTATCTATAGCTTGTGACTACTGTAGCCCGGGTCAGACGACATGCCAGAACACGCTCGTACATTCAGGTCAGGCCCAACGACACTGTTTGTCCTTAGTTACCTTCGTGAAGAAGCCCCGTAAATTATGAATCGATGATGAGCGTCGGCGTGGCGACTCCACAACATCGAAAATAGTACCGTACACTCTTTCCCGCTGCATGTAATCATGACTTTCTGGTCTGGCCGCATGCCTCTTTAGCAGCTGATTTTTGTCTCCGTGACAAATCACTAAAATAAGCCCTGCCGCGTAAGGAATGGGCAACTTGTTCCGTACGGATGCTCCGTTGGACTCAGGGTTGCTGGGAACCGGCTACCTACAGCGCTCTGGGTTGATGGAATGCAGCATGATTGAGAGCGGTCCTTTCAGTCCTTGGGTCTGTTGGCTTGTGCATCGTACCTTTACAATGCCTATACGGGCGAAACGTTCGTGACGGGCGGCAATCCAGGACGACGTGATCTGCAAGAGTGCGCGGGCAAACCCCTGCACGAACCGAGTGCTGGACCAATCGTGCTTACCACAGGCAGGTACCTGCATCGCCTGCATCATGAAGAAACGTAGAGGGTACAGCCACGTCCGGTTGGGTGGGGCAGCCAGCCAGCCACCATCCTACCTCAAAAACACAGTTTCCACCGCCCAAGAAAGTTTCTGCGTGGAACAAGATATGATACACCCCAACCTCCCTTCATGGTTAAGCCAGCATTTCCACTCCCCATCCGTGACCCGTCCCCACTGTCTGGCCCCGCACATACGTGACTTGTTGGGCTCCATCCTACCACAGCGATTCGTACACCGACGGCCTTCCCCCATCCCTCTCAACTGCTGCTCCGTTTAGTTTCGCTTAGCCGGGTAAGGTTCATCATATGCCTCATCATGTGGGGTACCCGTTTAGCAGTGTACGGTGAGGAGGCTGCAGCGGTCACTGATGACCCGCGCGGTCCATTGCAATATGAACTTTTGCGGCACCGAGACTGTCATGAACTCTCAGATCATGATCGAGCAACTGCGTCCATCAACAGCCCTTCATGCCGGCCGAGCACAGACCGTGCGCAGTGTGATGGGGGGACCTGATTGACGGCCGGCGGTGGACAGGGGAGGACGGGGGAGGACACAGAGAAAGAGGCAAGATTTACAACCAGGGAAAGAAGACCCCCATTATTTCCTTTGTTTCTAGTTCCAATTGGCAAGATCGTGCATCACACACAATGTAAGAACGGAAGAGGCACACGACGTAGAGCAAGAAAAGGCATACAGTATAAAAGGAAGAGACGAGATGATAGCGAAGGCTAATACTATATCTAGAAAGATAGGATATGCCACCTAGCGAATCGGCACAGGGGGGCCTGCGCGGGCGAAGCAGCCCCCCGACCACGGGTCCCGTACTCCCGGACCACCCCGGTCAGAGCCGTACATACCAGGTCAACAAACATACACATCACCGCCGAACCGGCAGAGGTGTCACCCCCTGTATTCCCCCTCATCATCATAAAAGATGTCTAGGCTCTACGAAGTGCTGTGCTAGGGGTGCCGCCTGCCATGGGTCAGCAGAGCGCACTTAGGTCCCATATGCAGTGCACCATGGAGAGCTACAGTGTCAACGTCAGGACGTCCTCCAACCCTTCCATTCCGGTCACCTCGTGTGTCTCAATATAATATAGAAGAGGGAGGGGGCCCGGCTCTCGAAAATCCCAAGACGCCCGGAACGGGAGGGCGCGCGGCGCTTCGCTCCATGTACCCCCGCGCCACTCGCAACGAAACGTTCCTCGCCTGGATCATCTCAATGGCCCCGCCCTTCTCCCTCCCCCTCCTCCACCCGGGTGGTCTACCACGTCTCTCAGGGAAGCGAGGAGAGACGCGCGGATTGTGGGGTATGGTGTGGTCAGTCAACGCAGGCGCGCTCCGTGCGAAATCAGCTCCGGGCGGCTCCGCTCCCAACCGCAATCAATATCAGTCATGACGGGCTTCCAACGTTCGTAATCTATTTTGAGGATATGTCAGGGGTTCACCAAACAATTAGTCCGACATGCCTAGCTTCAGCGTCGACCTCCGAAGGCTGGCACCACAAATGAGCACAGGCCGCAGCGCAGTACTTGGGTCCGGAATGGCGAAAGCGATATCTGGCCTAGCTCACATGCCTCTCCACGCCACCTCAAACCCTTCGAACTCGATATCTCCTTCCAGAGGTAGCGCCGTCCAAAGACCAACCGCCATCGCCCAGACCCGCGGGTCGCACTGCATCGCGGGCCTGCACACCCCTTGGCGCCTCCCTCCACCATGCACCGTACGACAGGAAACAGAGATACCGAGCACAATCAAAACGTGTGTGGTCAAAAGTCGTCCCTGACATCCTCGTCATTGAGCAATACACAAAGAGGAGAGTCTCTCACGCTGTAATCCTTGTAATCCAAGTCCCGTCAAAAGCAGGGTCCTCCGGTCATGTGACCGGCATAAACCCTCCCTACTTCCTGTTGTCTGCATGCCAGCCTGTTCTCTCTGTTGATACCTTCCGAGGTCTCCTAAATCGCCAAAAGGAGGGCGAGGGGCAACACGCCCCGACAAGTGGTCCATCATAACCATTGTCACCGCCGTTCTACACCAACAGACGTTCTACACGCTCGCATCGCGCGAGGGGGGTCGCGCCTGTACTACAACGTCGGTACACATCCACCGTCCGCCTTTCCCACGCAAGTCACAAGCTATCACACGGGGGCCCTCCCGTGATTACGTAAGCCATGCCACATCATCCAGTTCGACAGCAGGCCTGCCACAAGCCCGTCAGCGGCACCCCGAGCACTGCCACCGCGACCGCCGCCGTTATTGCTCTCCTCAGCAATCGGCGTTGAGGATAACAGCTGGCTGGTGGCGACGTCGACGATGTCAGCAACAGGACGCCTCAAAGAACCAAAGCGAGGCTGGCGGTCCGACTCGTGAGGCAGCGAAGCCGCTTTCATCAGGCTCGGCCTGATTGTGACCGCTGTGACGGCCCCCAGTGCAAGAGGTCCTGGGAGACCTTGCGGCTTTGCTGCGACCGTGACGACTCGTGGTGTCGCCAACGTAGCGCAACGCCTCAGCGTTGCCAAATCTGCGAGGCGACCGACGCCGGCGCTGGTGCCGCCAATCATCAATGAAGGCCGCTGCTGCTGCGGCCAGGTCGCCCGCTCCGCATCCA
This sequence comes from Eudorina sp. 2006-703-Eu-15, assembly GCA_003117195.1. NCBI lineage: Eukaryota > Viridiplantae > Chlorophyta > Chlorophyceae > Chlamydomonadales > Volvocaceae > Eudorina > Eudorina sp. 2006-703-Eu-15. The sequence continues at coordinate 113,750 of BDSI01000044.1, forward strand.
TCGGTAGCTTAGAGGTCCCTCCGCCCTCACCGCTCTCCGCGAGAACGGCCTCCACCCGCGCAGATTGCCCGCCCGGATAATGGGGGATCCTGCGGGGGATTGAGCCCTGACGCATCTGACTGCTCCGGCCCGTCCGCGCCGGCGGCGGTGCCGCCGGCACACCAAGCCCCCATTCGCCGACAACACTGCTGCTACCGCCGCCGTCGCCGACACTGTCTGCTGCTCCGCCAACGCCGCCGCTGCCAGTCTCTATCTCCAGGGCCAGAAGCCCTGCCAGGCGCCAGCCCGGCCAGCCGGGGCACGCCGGGGCACGCCTTGATGCGCCAGGGCCTGCCCGTCACATCTGCATGGAGGCGTTGGAGCTGCCGTGGGAGAACCGCGAGCCCAACTCGGCAGATTCAGCACTCGACTTCATCGCCAGCGGCGACTGCGGCGACGGCGGCGCCAGGTGCGCCGCTGTGTGGTGGTGCATCTTCACGTCCACAGTTGGCATCCCGTTGCTCACCAACGACCCAAGGGTCGGGTAGCCCGCAGCAGCCGCCGCTGCCGTCACTGGAGCCGGTGGCCGAAGTGGCGTCGCCGGGCCGCTGCCTGGGCTCTGGAGCGGCTGCTGCTGCAGGGTTGCGCCGGCAGGCGGCGCGGGACGGCGCGGCGTGGCCGCGGACGGTGACGGCAGAGGTGAGCCCGCCGAGGCCATTGAGCGCATCGACCGGCGGGCGGAGAAACGGGCGATCCAGGGATGGTGGAGCATCTCCAGAATGGTGGGTCGCTCGTTGGCGTGCTTCGACAGCGCCGACGAGATGAAGGCCTTGGCCTCGTCCGACATGCCGGCCGGGAAGGCGGGCATCGAGTGGACGATCCGGTCCTCAGTCGAGGTGCGCGACTGGTCGAAGAAGGGCGGGAAGCCAACGAGCAGCTCATAGGTCAGGACGCCGACAGCCCACGCGTCCACACGGGCCGAGTAGTGCAGCCGATCGTTCTCCTTGTTCTCCTCCGGACGCGACTTGAAGGGGCAGCGGAGAACCTCCGGGGCCATGTAGTCCAACGTCTGTGACCACGAGAAAAGGGTCACAGTAGAGAGGTCAGCAATCGAAGTACTGGAATCAGGTAATTCTGAGACTTCGACTGCCAAGGCGCATTGAACGCAACGATGATCAATGCTGCAATCCACACATCCACTCGCTTGATCAGTGTCACCACGCACATGCACACCGCGTGCACACACACACACACAGAGGCCCCTTACGCCCCTTTCCCCCGTATCCGCCCCTTTCCCCCGTATCCGGGGGAAAGTGCTTCGGCGGTCTCCCGTATGGGGCCAGTGTCGGCCCGGCAGATATGTAACGATTCACACACACACACACACACACACACACACACGCACACACACACATCATGCACACACACACACACACATCATGCACACACATGCCAAACTCACCCCGGCGCGAGTCACCGCGCGTTCCTCCCGCAGGTCGATCGCCAGGCCAAAGTCACCGAGCTTGAGGCCCATGGCCTTGTTGAAGAGAATGTTCTCGGGCTTGATGTCGCGGTGAATGATGGCGCGGCTGTGCAGGTACTGCAGCACCCGCAGGAACGGCTCCAGGACCAGCTGTACGGCAAGGCGTTCGGTCAGGCGGCCGCCGTACTTGTGCAGCAGAGTGAAGAGGTCCGACCCGTCGGCGTACTCTTGGACAAGAATGACCTTGTCACCCTCCTGTGCGAACCCGCAGCAAAGGCAGCAGACGCGGCGCGTTCGGTTAGTGACGGAAGTGACCATCAACGACAACAACAGCTTCGACTTCACATTGTCAACCCTTCGCCGCAATGACACGTTGCGAGATGATGCCCGACGCACCGTGATGCCCAACCCGCAAGGACACATGCATTCGGGAATTTGACCGACTTCTCCCCATCCTGCCCACACAGCACCCTTCACCCACCTGGAACGCGGCATACAGGTGCACGATGTTCTCGTGGCACAGGCTCGAGTGCACTCGAACCTCCCGGTAAATCTGGTACTTGTACAAGTCGCACACCGACATCAGGTGATAGATCTTGAGCACCACCACCTCCCCGCTGGCCCGGCACACGGCCTTGTACACCGTGCTGGCATAGCCCGTGTACAGCTTGTCGCCCAACGAGTAGTCGCTGAGCCGCCACTGGTGGCGCTGCATCCGCGGAGGTAGGTTCGGGGACACCACCAGAGGAATGGTGGGTCCGTGGTGCGGGTTGGCCAGGGGGTCCGCGGGCATGGGCTGCAGCGGCCGGCCCGACTGCGGCAGCTGGCAGAAGCGCGCGGCCTCCAGCAGACGGTCCAGGTTGGAGGCGTAGGCGTGGGAATTGAGCGGGGCGCCTGGCTGGTGGCCCGAGGACACGGGGGCGGAGGACTGCGAGAGGAGCGTTGGGTGTTGCTGCTGCTGCTGGTGGTGGTGACCGTGGGCGTGGTGGTGGTGGTGATGGTGGTGCTGCTGGGTGTGCGATAGGTGGCCGATAAGGCCCGGCTGCGTGGCGGTTAGGTGCGGCGTGGGGGCCACCGGGGCGCCCGCGGACCGGCTGGACTGAATCGACATGGCGCTAACAGACGAGCTGCTGGACAGGGTGCTCTCGTTCGACAGCTTGCTGCGCTTGCCGGCGGCGGCGGCGGCGCCTGCCGGCGCCGGCTCCGGCGGGGCAGGTGCGCCAGCCTCCGATATCTTCATCTTGTTGACGTATTCTGTCAGACCGCTGTTGTAAGACATGGCGCGGGACATGTTGGCTGCGTCGGTGCCGCAGGGGTCGGCAGCCTGCGCCGCCGCAGCGCCGTTGATCGCAGCGGCGGCCTTGGCAAAGGCCGAGACGGCAGCTGGTGGCACGGCACCGACCGGCGACTTTGGCGTCTGCTGCACCGCAGCGTGGTGCTGCGCAGCTGGACTATTGGCCGCTGAGCTGCTGGCGGAAGTGCCTAGGAGAAGCGGGCTGATCATATCCATAAACTTCTTAGGGACGGAGGCCGTGACAGGAGCAGCGGCTTTCGCGGGGACCTTCTTGGCTGCAGGGCGATGGAAAGGCCGCGGGGCAAGATACATTCCGTAAACAAAACCGTTGCGCTGCTGCGAAATTTTACATTAGTACTGATCCAACTCATGAACTGGCTTGCGAAATCAAGGCATGGATTACTAGAGTGAGGCTCATTCGGAACGGGAGCAACTGCACAGGTTCCTACGGTCGCGCGCAACGGGTAATCGAGTTGAATGGCGCTGGTTAAAAAATTGTAGAATCGAGTTAGTGCAAGGCATTCACACGCATGGATAAGTCCTTCGTTCGGTATACGCGATTACATCTCACGCGGGCTGAACGTCGGCACCTCGGCAACCGCTCGCTCACCTTCGTCCTTGCTGCCCAAGAGCCCCTTCAGGAAGCCCTGCTTATCCTGTTTTTCTCCGACATCTGTAAGCACAGAAGCAGGACAAAGATATCCAGCGATGTTCACAGACAGTTTTCGCAGAACCTGCATAATACGGTTCACAGCACGCATGCCGTGACTTACCAACGTAAGTGACGTCCCCTCTAGCACCATTGTAAAAAGAAGGCAAATCCATGTCGACAGGGAAAGAGAGATATATGGGCTACGTGCCCAGTGACTTAAGGGAAGAAGACGCCGTCCTGTTGGGCCTCAAAGCCGAGTGCAAAGCACGACCAACAAAGAAACCTCGCACGAAAACGACAAATCTGATGCCGAGTTGCTCAACCTGCAACAACGCAAAATGACATCCAGTTTTGCGAGAGGTTACTTGAAAACGGCCCGTCCCGTAGCGCTTACTCGTCTTCAAACGATGCTCAGCAATATGCAACAAGTAGAAAAATAGATTGTGAAATGATATTCAATGAAATCTAGTGGCGATGGCCCTTGAGGAGTTACGGCCTGTCGCATTGTAAACCAATGCCCATCACGAGGCAAGACCCAATGAACAAAGCAAGCCGTGAAAGACACCTGACTATCAAAATTGTTGTTGATAGCAGTCTATGGGCAAACATATTCATGCCTTGCCGACCGGCAGTAAGACCCACAGCACCCGACAACGCACGATCGACCGGTTGAACACAAAAGTCCCGAGGCGACATTGTGGAGACATATACGAATCGGGATAGATATCTATGTCAATTCTTGCATTTACAAGTGGGTGCACCGAATCGTCCTCGCCGACCCAGAACGGCAGCATCACAGGACGCACCCCGCTCGAACCTGCAAGGACGCCGACCCTGCCGCACGAGGATGCTGCTCGGCTTGGTTGAGCTTCTCACTTGTTGCTGAAGGAGGTCCCGAGGATTCGGGACTATGAAAGAAAGCCCAAGACAGCAACAAGGTGCGACACGTAGAGAAATTCGGATAATATTAGGCAATGATGAGGCTGATAAAGATAGGGAATGGTACCTAACCAAAACTTGGGTGGCGTGACAGGCGGATGTGACCCGCTGGGCTTATTTGCGGGGCGATAGGACACAGTCGTACGAAGGACGAGGCGGGCGGTGCGCTACTTCTGAGTTCCTAACTCCCTGCGCACAGATGTCCAGGGAGTTATGAAACCCATAAAGTTACTTTATCGATTGATCGCATTGCCGTCAGCGGAAAGTAAGGTGGGCGAGGGTCAGCGCTCGAAGTGTCTTTGACAGATGAATGCATTGGATGGCATATCAGACCGCTTCGCTGATGTACATCCATCTGAAGCTTACATGCAATAATTTATTTGCTTCGCTACCTTCACGCTGGTCTCTTTGCTGCTTTCGATGAATCCCCAACTGTGTGCAGTATCGACCAAGCCTTGCTGCTTTGATAGTCTGTAATGCCGACGACTAAATCAAGCAGATAATATCCTTCTTAATTCTTTCAAGATCTGCTATGCTGCGTGCATTCGCACTAGAGTCCAGAGGCATGTCTCTCGGAGAGTTCGTTGGCAGCCCGCCCACCTAAAACATTTTTCTGTGCATTCTCGGATAATCAAGTTTAAATCATTTACATAATGTCAAACATCATTTGTCAAGATAATCTACCCGTAAATTGATTCGTTCGGGTTTGTGCTGTAGTAAAGAGTGACCCGAAGCGGAAGGGGGCCGGGTCGACAAAACGCTGAGCTTTAAAAACCGGGTACATAATGCACGCGAATATCATTTTGGGACCAAACCATATCGCTGCATCCGTGGTCCACGCGACCAACTTTGATCGTTGCTTTGTTGGTTGTCGAGGCACTGCCTGCGGGACTTGTACAGCAGCACAAGCCCGCAAGTTGATGCCCTGCAGCAGCAATGCATACCGATTCCGTTGGTTTTCTGCTGAGTGGTAGTGCTCCATGTGCGATCCGGCAAGGCATGGAGCTGACAGCTGGAAATACACCTCACTCCGCCAGGCGCAGCCTCGCGTTGCTGTACCTTGACCGTTTGCGGGCTGCGGAAAGCCAGACCCAGCAACGCGGCAGAACACATCATTACGAATCGGACTTCAGCTCGGTGTTCATGAGATCTGTGTACAAAAGGACCGCAGTCGAGGCCGCGCACGGGAAGCTTGCGAACAGCGCAAGGCTCCGAGACCCCAAAGGAATGGGACGCAAATTTCGACCGTCGGGTGAACCTGCGCAATCCAGATGCGGCCATTCAATTATAATATTTTGTATTTTAAACATATTCCTGAAATGCTGCTGCTGATAGTCCAACGGGCGACAGCTCCTCGCCGTGTACCGCGCGCTGCCGTCCCGCGTCCGTCCCGCCTGCCGGTCGAGTCTCTGCGCAAAGCAACGCGGCCGTTACCGTGAAACATGTGTCAGTCGCTTCAGATCACTCTGGGGATACTCATAGCATGCTTAGCGCCAGGACTGCCACTAACGGCGAGCGAGATCGGCCTGATGATCGCCCCCGTAGTCGGTCAGGCCCGGGGCGGCGTCTTGCTGCCGGAACCTAGAGCGGACACCTCAACAAGGCCCCCGACACCTCCATCGCGCGCAGCAGCGCCCCTCAATGTGCTGACGCGATGCAGCCAGCAGGATCGGCGCGCCGCGCGCTGGGGAAACAATCCGTGCTACAGACAGTCTGCTGCTGCTGACTCGGCCCCGTATGCCAGTACGTGCAGCCATCTCCATCCTGTTACGGGTGTTGCGGCGGGCGGGTCGGCCCAATGGGTTGTACGGGGTGTCCCCAGGACGGTTGCTGACGATTGCCGACACGCCGAGCAGTTGGGCGCAGGGGCGCGAGGCCCAACGCGGGGCTGATCACTGCGCGCATCCACAGCTGTGCAGTCCAGTACTGCAAAACTGGTGATGATACAGTACATCAGCGTCAACGAGGCCGCGTCAGCGAGGCGTCCAACCTGCGTCAATGCCATTTGCCTCGGCTTCTGTCTGTGTCAGCTCGGCGTCAAACGACGGCGGAAGCGCGGGGCCGAACATCCCCCCTGAGTCCAGCCACGCGGCTACGTGCCCTGGCCACCGCTGCCCCCACATAACACAGCTCCTTACACTCTATTTTGCCAACAGGTATTGGTCGCGGCAGTACCGCGTCGTTTGGCTGGGTCGTCGCGGCTTGCCTGCGGGTTGCGTGAGTGAGTGCGAGGGCAGTGCAATCGAAGGTGCGAACCGAGCGGATGATGAGCACACATGTGTCCCATCGGGCGACAAGCTCGAGACAAGGCCGCCCCGCTGCTCACTGCAAACAACGAAAAGCGGCAGCCGCCTTTAAATTGCGCAGGTCTACCCGACCGTCGAAATTTGCGTCCAAATCCTTCGGGGTCTCGGAGCCTTGCGCTGTCCCATGCGCGGCCTGCTGGGACCGTCGACTGCGGTCTCTTTGTCCACAGATCTCACGAACATCGAGCTGAATGCCGAGATATTTGCCTGCATTATGTACCCGGTTTTTAAAGCTCGGCGTTTTGTCGACCCGGCCCCCTTCCGCGCGGCGAAAGCGTCTGCCGCAGCGCCGCTTTCATCGCCCGCATCGCACTCCTACCGCCGCTCCACGAACCCAACTGCCCGAATGCAAGTATTGGCGCCAAGGCGACATGTCGACAGGCCGTCGCCGCGCCGGCTACGTGTACGTCGTCACGGCACGAGTCTGGCACGCACCTCCGAACTTCGCACACCGAACTCCGCACCCGCACGTATCCCTCTGCACGGACCCACGTACACGGTACACCCCCCCTGCACCCGCGGTTCTACACAGCCGGATCCCGCGCTTTAACTTGTAACATGTGACAAAGCCAGCAGGGCCCAGACATGTCCGTGTAGCGACACTACCTGGCCTTGAAAACCCCCCGGGCACGGCCGTTGCAGTACGGAAACAGCATCCACAGTAGCGGCCAGGGGCGGGGGATCCTGCAGCGGGCCGGTGAGCCAGGGCGTCATGCCCCGGCCGCGGCGCCCGATCGCGATGGCCGTGCCGACGACCCACGGGTCAGCACGCTACCCCCACTTTCACATCGCTTGCTAGCCCTCCGCTGCCCATCACGGGCTCAGAGCACCCCCCAACCCACCCGTGCGCGATTCGGGGGCGGCCGGCCCCCTGGATGGTGGTCCGTCAGCCCGAGCGCACCTCACCTCACCTCACGCCCTGCGCTGCATTTCTCTCTACTTGGATCATACGGTATTGGCTCAGTCTTACGACAACCAGCCACCGACCTGCGCTCTGACCTTCAGGCATGGCCGATCCTCTTGTCACACGCACATATCTCCTCAGCAACTCTTGTCACACGCCCCTCACCCCTCAGCTTTGCAACGCGGCCCCCTACCTCTCGCCCTCTAGGGTATCGTAGTGTTACAGCTCACGCGACACTCCGCTCTGCGCAACCAACCACACAGCCACTCCCACACAACTACTTATACATTGCAACCCCACGGTGAGGGATCTCTCAAGGTCAGCCCGCGACGTGCTCGGACGCCATGCGTCCCGCCTCTTCAGTCCCACTCCGACATGGATCGATCAGACGGGGCCCAGAAACTCCGCCGCATCGGCCCGTTGCAGGCTCGCTCAATCAGTCCGGGCGCCTTCCGTCCCCAAGATCGACACTCCCTCTAAGTCACTTGCTAGGGGTTTACTACTCCCCTTCAGCCATCCGAACTGTCTCACAAGCACATCCAGTACAGGACTGCACCGGGCTCCACTCCCTGTCACCCACGCCAAGGACCCTGGCTACATATGGCGCAGCTGCGCGCATGGCGGTGGGGCCGCTGCCGCCGGGGACCTGCTACCAGGTGCACTATCCGCCAGCGGGCGGCAGCCTCTCCTCCGAGGCTCAATCCTGGTTGCCGGTTGGACCCACGTACCGGGCCTTGATCAGGCCCTCAAGCATCTGATTCAGGAGCCATCGGCTTGTCGGCTGCACGTCCAACCGATTGTGGTCCCGTACATACTTCCCGCCGCGTAATTTGTACTGCAGTACGACAGTGGTGACAACGTAGCTGGAGCCGTCCACGTCGATTTCCTCGCCGCACTGCGTGTTCGGTGGCAGAGCGTAGATGCCCAACGACCGCGGTGGTGGCGTCACCACACGCACCTCGTACAGCCCCGGCTGTTTGGCCTTCTTGCCGGCTCCACCTCCAGGCATCAGCCCGCGCTTGTTGGGTTGCTTGGCCCCGGGCCCTCCGTCGGGGGAGGACGGCGCCGGGCCCCCTTTCGAGCACTGCGTACCAAGTGTGCGGGGTCCGGAGCGGAGTCAAGGACGCCGGGGCGCTATGGCACGGCACATCATGCAACGATGGAGGACGCACGGCTGCGTGTTGGTCAGCAAAGGATTCCACTAGGTCACAGTCCCAGGCGTGGTGCAGTGTTAGGTGCGGGTCACTTGGTGTTTTGCGGCCAACCAGCTGAGTTACAGCAATCCTTTGGCCAGCGTAATTAAAGCGCTCGTTAGGTCTGAGCACCTGCATTTCGTGGGTGGCCAAGCAAAGCGCTTTCGCATCACTTGCCTGAACTACCACAGAGCGGTTGGCTCTCAAAGGGCAACTGTATGAAACACGTTGATAACCGTGAGACAAGGAAGACTGATACATCGTGGCCATAGCTCCAAGTTGTGGCTGTCGCGGGAGGCAGGCCAGCAGCTCCGTTTCGAGGCGATACACTACCTTACAACGCAGCAGTACAAGTGACAGAATAAAATGTAATGAGACACTCCAAGCACTCTGTAGGCGTTGGGCCACTACGGCCTGTGAATTGCAAGTGGGCGAAATACATGCACAAGGAGTAAGTGCAAGCTCCTCTTTTAATAAATATCACAGAAGGTGTCGTAAATTACCAGGGTGGCCCTTTGGCCACACTCGCGTTTCCGGTGACGGTTTGCACGACATGTAAATCATTAATATCATACGCGCCAGACTTACCTTGACTGACACATCCACGACCATATAGTAAACGGGGGACCGATTTCCATAGAAGTGAGCAGTGGATGGACCGCTTCATCTTGTCTCTGTTATCTATCGTAACGTTCGCATGGCTCGTCGCTGGACGCGATATACCTCGGAAAGCGTACGTCGTGGATGATGGTCCACTCGCAAAGATTGCTAGTAAGCCTTCCAGCGCCCTTTTGCAGTGCTTGTCAACACTTTTTTGGGCTGACGTCACATCCGCATGACCCTTGGCCAGAGCTGGTGGTGCCACACGGCTACCCCCTGGACGTGCACGACGTGGAGACGGATGATGGCTTTATCCTAACGCTGCTTCGCATCCCTCACGGCCGCGAAGACCGCGCCAAGCCAGCAGCCGCAGCATCAAACTCCGGCCCGGGGCCCGCCAGGCCCGTCGTTTTCCTTCAGCACGGCCTGCTGGACTCAGCTGCCGGCTTTCTGGTCAACGGTCCGGGACGGAGCTTGGCGTTCCTGCTCGCAGATGCAGGTCAGTGCCCGTCAGTGAACCTTCATCGGCATCGGAACCAGCCTGGCTGGCTTGCGTGCCGACGCAGCCGGACTTTGGCGAACTTGGGGGCGGCACTCCCAGGCGCGGGGCCGGGAGTCATCCGCCGCGGCGGAGCGGGGTGCGCAGGTGGAGGGCGGGGGACTGCAGGTCGAGGGCGATCGCGAGGGCAGGGCCGCCCCCTGCCAGCGGCGGTGAGGCGGAGAGCCACCCGGCGGGCCCGCACCGCCGGGGAGGGCTCAGGGCAGCCAGCGCCCGGACGGCCCCTGCCGTACTTCCGTATGCTTCAGGCCGAGCTGACGGCGGCGGCGGCGGCTGCGGCGGCGGCAGCTGCTCAGGCGTACCGCTATGCCGGCAGGCGCTGGCCGCTCTTGACGTGGCTGGGCCCCACTGGCCTCATCTCCCTCCCTCCCCCTCCTGCCCGCCCCTCCCTCAATTTCCTGTATGCCCCTCCCTCGCCTCTTCTAGGCTATGACGTGTGGCTGGGCAATGTCCGGGGAAACTCACTCAGTCGGTCACACGCCTCCCTGGACGTGTCCAGCGAGCTCTTCTGGAGGTGGTCGTACGACGAGATGGCGGCGTACGACATGCCGGCCATGATACGATTCGCGCTGCGGACCTCCGGCGCCTCCTCCCTCCGCTACGTGGGCCACAGCCAGGGTACCACAGTGTTGCTGGCGGCGCTGGCGGGTACGGCAGGCGCTGGCAGGGTGCCCTGGCGCGATGGCGGAGGCAGCGGTGACGGCAGCGGCGCAGGCAGCAGTGACGGCAGCGGCGGTGGCGGCGACGGCAGTACCAGCGGTCGCCGGATCATGAGCAGCAGCAGCAGCAGCCGCAGCAGCACTGTGAGGAGCAGCAGCAGCGGAGGTTGCCTGCCGGCGCGGGGCGGTCCCGGGGCACTGCCCGCCGGTCTGGTGGAGCGGGCGGTGCTGCTGGCGCCGGTGGCGGTGGCGAAGCACATCTCCAGTGTGCCGCTGCTGGCGATGGCGGCGATGGGCACCGACGATGTGAGCGGACCGGCCCGGGGGTCCAGCGGTGCTGGCTTCGGAGGACGTACGGATCACGAAGTACGGTCGGGGGTGTGCCGCCGGCAGGTCGGGTGGCATGCAGAGCTGACTGCGGGTCGCTCCCTCCCGGCCCGGCCCCCGACATGCCACTCGCCCCACGGGCCCCGCTGTGCCGGACCGGTCTGTTGGTGTGCGGTACACCAGTACTAGCCGGCGGATGGCGCTGAAGCGCCTCTCGAAGCTCGCCTGCCCGCCTTGGCCCTCCCCTCCCCTCCCTCCCCTCCCCTCCCCCCCCCTCCCCTCCCCTCCCCCCCCCCCCCCCCCCCCCCCCCCCCCCCTCCCCTCCCCTCCCCTCCCCCCCCCCCCCTCCCCCCCCTCCCCTCCCCTCCCCTTCCCCT